>WNWK01007455.1:0-93974 GCA_009830355.1 Cherax destructor | reverse complement strand
GGGGTTTTTCAGAAAAGAGTATGGAAAATCTGAAGTGATGTAGTGGAGGCAGAACCCATGCATAATTTTATGAAAAGTTACGATACACACACCCACACACAGACAGACAGACAGACACACACACACACACACACACACACACACACACACACAAAGGAATCATTCAAGACTCTGTATACCATATACGTCAGGCCCATACTGGAGTATGGCACCAGTTTGGAACCCACACCTGGTCAAGCACGTCAAGAAATTCAGAGAAAGTGCAAAGGTTTGCAACAAGACTAGTCCCAGAGCTAAGGGGATTGTCCTACGAAGAAAGGTTAAGGAAATCGGCCTGACGACACTAGAGGACAGGGGGGTTAGGGAGACATGATAACGACATATAAAATACTGCGAGGAATAGATAAGGTGGACAGAGACAAGATGTTCCAGAGAGGGGACACAAAAACAAGGGGCCCTTGGAAGTTGAAGACTCCTATGAGTCAAAGGGATGTTAGGAAGTATTTCTTCAGTCATAGAGTTGTCAGGAAGTGGAATAGCTTAGAAAGCGACATAGTGGAGGCAGGAACCATACATAGTTTTAAGACTAGGTTTGATAAGCTCATGGAGAAGGGAGAGAGGGACCTAGTAGCAATCAGTAAAGGGGGGCCAGGAGCTATGAATGGGCCCCTGCAACCACAAATAGGTAAGTACAAATAGGTGAGTACACACACACACACACACACACACAAGAAAAAGTAAAACCTAAGGTTAGTAGGTTGTGTTCAGGTCAACACACACCTGCTAGTTACAGTATAGTAACTCGCTTATTGTCCCTCTCCACTCCTCTCTTTAAAGTAATATTGGAAAAACAATCACCTCCACCTCTTTTCATTTTTTTCTCTTTCACTTCTCTTCAAATCATATTCTTAAAGTCAATAGTTCTTATGTTTGAAACATTCGCATCCAGTATTTATCTCTGCCCTCAACATTCTTACCATTTTCCACTCTTCATTCACCTAAGATTTTAAAATCCATCTAAAATTTATAGGGAAAATCTAATCTCGAAAATTCCTAAAATTTCAGTTTCTGCTCTTGCCCAAAGATATTTCGTGTCCCAAAAACGCCTGCGAATTTTTCCTCATCTCAGTTTTCCCGTGTTGATGGTGTTGGCAACGGTGCCACATCGTTGTCAACACAGCAAACACAGCTGTCCCACATTCGTTCCTGCAGCTGCCAGTACAATGTCACACAAAACAATTTGATGTTGTTCAAGCTGTGATGATTGTCCCAGAAGATATCTTCTTTACCAGCTTTTTTTTATATATATATATATATATATATATATATATATATATATATATATATATATATATATATATATATATATATATATATATATATATATATATATATATATATATATATATATATATATATATATATATATATATATATATATATAATAAATATACGACAGTTCAATTAACTTTTTTCAACCCCTTCACAAATGTTACCCTGCTCACACTCCAACAGCTCGTCGGGGTCCCAAAACCATTCGTCTCCATTCACTCCTATCAACACGCTCACACATGCTTGCTGGAAGTCCAAGCCCCTCGCCAAAAACCCCTTTAACCCTTCCTCCAACCTTTTCGAGGACGACCCCTCCCCCCCTTCCCCTACAGATTTATACGCTCTCCAAGTCATTCTATTTTGATCCATTCACTCTAAATGACCAAACCACCTCAACAACCCCTCTTCAGCCCTCTGAAAAATACTTTTAGTAACTCCACACCTCCTAATTTCCACACTCCGAATTTTCTGCATAATATTTACACTACACATTGCCCTTAAACAGGACATCTCCACTGCCTCCAGCCTCCTCCTCGCTGCAGCTTTTGGGAACCCATCCCTTCACCCATATAAGAGTGTTGGAAATATTTATACTTTCGTACATTCTCTTCTTTGCCTCCATGGATAAAGTTTTTTGTATCCAAAGATACCTCAACCTCAACGCACCACTCACATTTTTTCCTTCATCAATTTTATGGTTAACCTCATCCTTCATAAACCCAACTGCTGACACGTCAACTCCCAAATATCTGAAAACATTCACTTCTTCCATAATCCTCTCTCCCAATGTTATATCTAATATTTCTTTATTTAAATCGTTTGATACCCTCATCACCTTACTCTTATCTATGTTCACTTTTAACTTTCTACCTTTACACACTCCCCCCAAACTCGTCCACTAACCTTGCAACTTTTCTTTAGAATCTCCCATAAGCACAGTATTTTGCATTTGATTCCCCAAAATTTAATCCCACCCCTCTCCCCAACACCCTAGCATTTACTTCTTTTACAAACCCATCTATAAATATATTAAACAACCATGGTGACATTACACATCCCTGTCTAAGACCTACTTTTACCGGGAACTAATCTCCCTCTCTCCTACACACCCTAACCTGAGCATCACTATCCTCAAAAAACTCTTTACAGCATTCAGTAACTTACTACCTATTCCATACACTTGCAACATTTGCCACAGTGCTCCTCTATCCATAAATGCAATTAAAACTTCCCTACCTTTATCTAAATAATGTTCACATATATGCTTCAATGTAAACTGATCTGCACATCCCCTACCCTCTCTAAAGCCTCCTTGCTCATCTGCAATCCTACTCTCTGTCTTACCTCTATTTTTTTCAATAATAACCCTACCGTACACTTTACCTCGTATACTCAGTAAACTTATTCCCCTATAATTCTTACAATCTCTTTTATCCCCCTTCCCTTTATATAAAGGAACTATACATGCTCTCTGCTAATTCCTAGGTACCTTCCCCTCTTTCATACATTTATTTAACAAAAATACCAACCACTCCAACACTATATTCCCCTTCCTGCTTTTAACATTTCTGTCATGATCCCGTCAGTTCCAGCTGCTTTACCCCCTTTCATTCTACGTAATGCCTCACGCACCTCCCCCACACTCACATCCTGCTCTTCCTCACCCCTAAACGATGTTGTACCTCCCTGGCCAGTACATGAAATTACCGCCTCCCTTTTTTCATCGACATTTAAAAGTTCCTCAAAATATTCCCGCTATCTACCCAATACCTCCAGCTCCCCATCTACTAACTCCCCTACTCTGTTTTTAATTGACAAATCCATTCGTTCCCTAGGCTTTCTTACCTTGTTTATCTCACTCCAAAATGTTTTCTTGCTTTCAGCAAAATTTCTTGAAAGAGCCTTTCCCACTCTATCATTTACTCTCCTTTTGTTTCTCTCATCTCTCACCACTCTCTTCATCGTTCTTTTACTCTCCTTATACTCTGCTCTTCTATTAACAATTCTGTTTTGTAAAAAAACTTTCATAAGCTACCTTTTTCTCTTTTATCACACCCTTTACTTCATCATTCCACCACTCACTCCTCTTTCCTCCTGTACCCATCCTCCTATAGCCACAAACTTCTGCCCCACATTCTAATACTGCATTTTTAAAACTATCCCAACCCTCTTCAAGCCCCCCACTACTCATACTTGCATTAGCCCACCTTTCTGCAAATAGTTGCTTATATCTCACCCTAACTTCCTCCTCCCTTAGTTTATACACTTTTACCTCTCCCTTACTTGATGTTGCTATTTTCTTTTTGTCCCCTCTACCTTCTACTCTAACTGTATCTATAATTAAATAATGATCCGATATATCCGTTGCCCCTCTATAAACATGTACATCCTGAAGCCTACCCATCAACCTTTTATCCACTAATACATAATCTAACAAACTACTTTCATTACCAGCTATATCATACCTTGTATACTTATTTATCCTCTTTTCATAAAATATGTATTACTTATTACCAAACCTCTTTCTACACATAGCTCAATTAATGGTTCCCCATTTACATTTACCCCTGGTACCCCAAATTTACCTACTACTCCCTCCACAACATTTTTACCCACTTTAGCATTAAGTTCCCCAACCACAATTACTCTCTCACTTGGTTCAAAACTCCCCACGCACTCACTCAACATTTCCCAAAATTTCTCTCTCTCCTCTACACTTCTCTCTTCTCCAGGTGCATAAAAACTTACTAAAACCCACTTTTCACATCCAACCTTTATTTTACTCCACATAATCCTTGAATTTATACATTTATATTCCCTCTTTACCTGCCATATCTGATTATTCAACATTATTGCCACTCCTTCTTTAGCTCTAACTCTATTTGAAACCCCTTGCATAATCCCATTTATTTCTCCCCACTGAAACTCTCCTACCCCCTTCAGGTTTGTCTAACTTAAAGCCAGGACACCCAGTTTCTTTTCATTCATAACATCTACAATCATCTCTATCTTATCATTCGCACAACATCCACGCACATTCAAACATCCCACTTTTACGGTTTTCTTCTTTTTCTTTTTAGTAATCTATACGGGAAAAGGGGTTACTAGCCCATTGTTCCCGGCATTTTAGTTGACTTTACAACACGCATGGCTTACAGAGGAAAGATTCTTATTCAACTTTCCCATGGACATTAAAGGAAAAGCAATAAGAACAAGAACTATTAAGATAAAATCAAAGAAAACTCAGTTGAGTGTGTATACAAAACGTGTACATGGATGTGTAATGTGACCTAAGTGTAAGTAGAAATAGCAAGACGTACCTGAAATCTTGCATGTTTATGAGACAGAAAAAAGACACCAGCAATCCTACCATCATGTAAAACAAATACAGGCTTTCGTTTTACACTCACTTGGCAGGAAGGTAGTACCTCCCTGGGTGGTTGCTGACTACCAACCTACTATGATGTATATATATATATATATATATATATATATATATATATATATATATATATGTCGTGCCGATTAGGTAAAACTGGTCAATTAGCAAGAACTCATCTAAAAATAAGTCCTTTCTAAAATTTTCTCTTATACGTTTAAAGATATATTTTTTTCATTGATGTTAATGTAAGAATTTATAATTTTGTACCAAGAGAAACTTTGAAAACCTACCTAACCTTATTACAACAAGCGCAATTTAATTTAGCCTAACCCAACTAAATATATTTTAGATACGTTAACATTAATTTAATAATAAACAAACACAATGAAATATATTTTTTCGTTATGTTCAGAATGATTTTGGCAAATTATTGCATACACAAATTTTCACTTGTCTTATATGGCAAGGTGAGCGTTGCTATTTAAGCCAAAATAGCAAGTTTTACCTAATCGGCACGACATATATATACAGTGGTACCTGGTTTACGATGGTCCCCAAACTCACCCTTTTATGTAAGTTTATTTTTTAAATGCTTTTGTAAGTGTAATTTTGGGGTCTAAAAGGACTAGTCTATTTTACAACTTTTCTTAAGGAGATAAATTCGTTTGGTAATGGCACTTGAACAGCATTCTGGAATGAAAAATATCGTAAACCGGGGTACCACTGTATATATATATATATATATATATATATATATATATATATATATATATATATATATATATATATTTATGTCGTGCCGATTAGGTAAAACTTGCGATTTTGGCTTAAATAGCAACGCTCACCTTGCCATATAAGACAAGTGAAAATTTGTGTATGCAATAATTTCGCCAAAATCATTCTGAACATAACGAAAAAAATATATTTCATTGTGTTTGTTTATTATTAAATTAATGTTAACGTATCTAAAATATATTTAGTTGGGTTAGGCTAAATTAAATTGCGCTTGTTGTAATAAGGTTAGGTAGGTTTTCAAAGTTTCTCTTGAACAAAATTATAAATTTTTACATTAACATTAATGAAAAAATATATCTTTAAACGTATAAGAGAAATTTTTAGAAAGGACCTAATTTTAGATGAGTTCTTGCTAATTGAACAGTTTTACCTAATCGGCACGACATATATATATATATATATATAAAATATATATATATATATATATATATATATATATATATATATATGTCGATGCCGATTAGGTAAAACTTGCGATTTTGGCTTAAATAGCAACGGTCAGCTTGCCATATAAGACAAGTGAAAATTTGTGTATGAAATAATTTCGCCAAAATCATTCTGAACATAACGAAAAATATATTTCATTGTGTTTATATATATATATATATATATATATATATATATATATATATATATATATATATATATATATATATATATATATATATATATATATATATAATATATATATATATATATATATATATATATATATATATATATATATATATATATATATATATATATATATATATATATATATATATTATGTCGTGCTGATTAGGTAAAACTTGCGATTTTGGCTTAAATAGCAATATATTTCATTGTGTTTGTTTATATATATATATATATATATATATATATATGTCGTGCCGATTAGGTAAAACTTGCGATTTTGGCTTAAATAGCAACGCTCACCTTGCTATATAAGACAAGTGAAAATTTGTGTATGCAATAATTTCGCCAAAATCATTCTGAACATAACGAAAAAAATATATTTCATTGTGTTTGTTTATTATTAAATTAATGTTAACGTATCTAAAATATATTTAGTTAGGTTAGGCTAAATTAAATTGCGCTTGTTGTAATAAGGTTAGGTAGGTTTTCAAAGTTTCTCTTGGTACAAAATTATAAATTCTTACATTAACATAAATGAAAAATATATCTTTTAAACGTATAAGAGAAAATTTTAGAAAGGACTTAATTTTAGATGAGTTCTTGTTATTGACAGTTTACTATCGGCACGACATATATATATATATATATATATATATATGTCGTGCCGATTAGTAAAAACTTGCGATTTTGGCTTAAATAGCAACGCTCACCTTGCCATATAAGACAAGTGAAAATTTGTGTATGCAATAATTTCGCCAAAATCATTCTGAACATAACGAAAAAATATATTTCATTGTGTTTGTTTATTATTAAATTAATGTTAACGAATCTAAAATATATTTAGTTGGGTTAGGCTAAATTAAATTGCGCTTGTTGTAATAAGGTTAGGTAGGTTTTCAAAGTTTCTCTTGGTACAAAATTATAAATTCTTACATTAACATAAATGAAAAAATATATCTCTAAACGTATAAGAGAAAATTTTAGAAAGGACTTAATTTTAGATGAGTTCTTGCTAATTGACCAGTTTTACCTAATCGGCACGACATATATATATATATATATATATATATATATATATATATATATATAATATATATATATATGTCGTGCCGATTAGGTAAAACTGTCAATATATATATATATATATATATATATAATATATATATATATATATATATATATATATATATATATATATATATATATACATATATATATATATATATATATATATATATATAATAATTGTATATATATATATAATATATATATATATATATATATATATATATATATATATATATATATATATATATATATGTCGTGCCGATTAGGTAAAACTGGTCAATTAGCAAGAACTCATTTAAAATTAAGTCCTTTCTAAAATTTTCTCTTATACGTTTAGAGATATATTTTTTTCATTTATGTTCATGTAAAAATTTATAATTTTGTACCAAGAGAAACTTTGAAAACCTACCTAACCTTATTACAACAAGCACAATTTAATTTAGCCTAACCCAACTAAATATATTTTAGATACGTTAACATTAATTTAATAATAAACAAACACAATGAAATATATTTTTTTCGTTAGGTTCAGAATGATTTTGGCGAAATTATTGCATACACAAATTTTTACTTGTCTTATATGGCAAGGTGAGCGTTGCTATTTAAGCCAAAATCGCAAGTTTTACCTAATCGGCACGACATATATATATATATATATATATATATATATATATGAACGTAAGAAAGAAAAAACACTGCAGCAGGACTACTGACCCATGCGAGGCAGGTCCAAGTCTCCTATCGGCTTAAGTTAATGCCCTAAACTAGTCAGGTCCAGTCACATTCACTTAAGGAGGGAGCACGGCATCTAACCTAGTAGCACAAGCTAGTCAGGTCCAACTCACACCCACCCACACCCACTCCTATATTTATCTAACCTATTTTAAAAGCTACACAACGTTTGAGGCTCTATAACTGTACTTGGCAGTTTGTTCCACTCATCCACAATTCTATTACCAAACCAATACTTTTCTATATCCTTCCTGAAACTGAATTTTTCCAACTAAAACCATTGCTGCGAGTCCTGTCTAGCCTAGATATTTTTAGCACGCTATTAACATCCCCTTTATTTATTCCTGTTTTCCATTTATACACCTCAGTCATATCCCCCCTAATTCTACGTCTTTCTAGAGAGTGCAGATTCAGGGCCCTCAGTCTATCCTCATAGGGAAGACTTCTGATACATGGGATCAGCTTTGTCATCCTCCTTTGTACGTTTTCCAGTGCATTTATATCCATTCTGTAATACGGTGACCAGAACTGTGCAGCATAATCTAAATGAGACCTAACCAAAGATATATAGAGTTGAAGAACAACCTGAGGACTTCTATTATTTATACTTCTTGATATGAAGCCAAGGATTCTGTTAGCTTTATTGCGAACACTTATGCACTGTTGTCTTGGTTTCAGATTACTGCTAACCAGAACTCCTAAATCCTTTTCGGAATCAGTAATATTAAGATCTACATTATTTAGTTCATATGTGGTATGGTTATTTTCCTGTCCAACATTTAGAACTTTGCATTTGTCTATATTAAACTGCATTTGCCACTTCTCTGACCACTGCATCAGTCTATTCAAATCATCCTGGAGTGTTCTAATGTCCTCATTAGAATGACGGCCTATTTTGGTCTCATCAGCAAATTTACTTATGTCGCTATTTATTCCCTCATCTATGTCGTTTATGTAAATTGTGAACAATAAGGGGCCCAATACTGACCCCTGTGGAACACCACTTGTTATCTGTCCCAATTCTGATTTCTCCCCATTTATGCAAACTCTGCTGCATATTTGTCAGCCATGCTTCTACCTAGGAAATTTTTTTTCCTCCTATTCCGTGTGCCTTAAGTTTCCTCAATAGCCTCTGGTGTGGAACTCTATCGAAAGTCCATATACACAATATCATATTCAATACCAATCTACCTCCTCAAACACCTTATTGAAAAAAGTTAGTAAATTCGTAAGACAGGAACGCCTCTTAGTAAAACCGTGTTGAGATTCATTAATCAATTTATGCCTTTCAAGATGGCTACGAATTGCCTCGGCAATTATTGATTCCATAAATTTTCCCACTATGGAGGTAAGGCTTATCGGTCTATTGTTCGAAGCTAAGGACCTGTCACTTGCCTTGTAAATAGGTATTACATTTCCCATTTTCCACTTGTCTGGCACTATGCCAGTTTGTAGGGATATTTTGAAAAGATTAGCCAAAGGTTTGCTAAGTTCCTCTTTAGATTCCTTTGAAACCCTTGCAAACAATTCATCAGGGCCTGTGGATTTCTTAGGTTTTAATTTCTCTATTTGTCTCAGAACCATATCACTAGTTACCCCAATTGTGCATAGTTTATTATAGTCATGTTCTACATAATTTATTATTTCTGGAATTTCGCTAGTATTTTCGTGAGTAAAACTGAAAGGAAGTAAGTGTTGAAAATTTCACACATTTATTTATCACTGTCAGTGATCTGAGTTACTCTTAAGTGGGCTTATCTTGTCCCTAATCTTACTTTTGTATACCTGAAAGAACCCTTTTCGGTTGTCTTCGATTCCTTACGACTTTAGCCTCATAATCCCTTTATTGTTTTTCTCATTCCTTTTTAATTTCTCTCTTTAACTGAATATAATGATTTCTTAACCGCCCATCCCCTCTTTTGATATGCCTATATATGCCTCTCTTTTGACCATCTCTTTTGACCTCTCTATTGTTCATAGCTAGAACTATGTTCTAAAATACGTCATACTTGCAACCAGCACCTCTACCTGACGATTGCAGTCATCTGGGTAATTCCATGATATATTGAAACTAGGTGATTTGTGATCGCTTTCCCAAGCTCATCATTAACCTCAAGATTATTAATTACTGATTCTTTGTTGTTATAATTGGTTAATTAGCAAGAACTCATTTAAAATTAAGTCCTTTCTAAAAATTTCTCTATACGTTTAAATATATATTTTTTTCCATTTATGTTAAAGTAAAAATATTAATTTTGTACCAAAAGAACCTTAGAAAACTTACCTAACCTTATTATAACAAGCACAATTTAATTTAGCCTAATCCAACTAAATATATTTTAGATACGTTTACAATAATTAATAATAAACAAGCACAATGAAATATATTTTCTTCTCTAGGTTCAGAATGATTTTTGCGAAATAATTGCATACACAAATTTTCGCTTGCCTTATTCTGCATAAGAGCGTTGGTTTTTATGCCAAAATTATATATATATATATATATATATATATATATATATATATATATATATATATATATATATATATATATATATATATATATATATATATATATATATATTGTGCCGATTAGGTAAAACTGGTCAATTAGCAAGAACTCATCTAAAATTAAGTCCTTTCTAAAATTTTCTCTTATACGTTTAAAGATATATTTTTTCAATTATGTTAATGTAAGAATTTATAATTTTGTACCAAGAGAAACTTTGAAAACCTACCTAACCTTATTACAACAAGCGCAATTTAATTTAGCCTAACCCAACTAAATATATTTTAGATACGTTAACATTAATTTAATAATAAACAAACACAATGAAATATTTTTTTTTCGTTATGTTCAGAATTATTTTGGCGAAATTATTGCATACACAAATTTTCACTTGTCTTATATGGCAAGGTGAGCGTTGCTATTTAAGCCAAAATCGCAAGTTTTACCTAATCGGCACGACATATATATATATATATATATATATATATATATATATATATATATATATATATATATATATATATATATATATATATATATATATATATATATATTTCAGAACAACTACGGTGAGAGAATAGTGGAATTCCAAGAGGTTTTGTGACTTCCCACATTATCAAGGAACTATAGGTACTTGATAATGTGAGACGTCACAAATGCGATTGGAATTTCACTTTTTTTTCAACGTGGTTGTTGTGCATATTGTGATATCACTTGTTTACTGTGATTTTATTGATACAGTATGTAGCATATTATTGGTACAGTAAGCTGCATATTATTGGTTCAGTAAGTAGTATATTACTGGTACAGTAAGCTGTAATGGATTAGAAGCCTGCCAGTCATCAACTTCTCACCATCATTCCAGCTTTTCTCAAAAATAAAATAATAAATGTATGGACTTGATTCTACGACAAATACAACCCGCTTGTGTTTGGGCTGACTTGTAAACAGTTTTGCAACAGAAAATAAATGTGTGGAAACATTTCTGTCATTACGGTTATAAAATTAAATGAAAGTAAGTATAGAAATTAATTGTGAAGTTGACCTGAGTGGTCGCAGAGAAACAGAGACTCACTGATGAATTTACATACGCACGCAGAACACTGAAGCAAAAGTAGTAATTGAACTTTATTGCTACGTGACTTGCAAGGCAGGTTGCTTGAACCAGTTAAAGATCTTGATCAAGGAATGGTCATTGCTCTCCTCCTCCTTGGATCGTATTTGATTGCCTCCCATTCCCTACTCTATGTGCTCTCTTTCAGGTTTCTGCTCCCCTGCTAAACATAATAATAATAATTATTATAATAATAATAATAATAATAATAATAATAATAATAATAATAATAATAATAATAATAATAATAATAATAATAATTGATACATGATAACATGGAACAAATTATTATTATTTTTTCCGTTGTTGTTAATTTTTTAAATTGTTTCTTTAAACAGTAATATACAGTAAGTCTTCACTCAAAGCTGTCGATAAGTTCTTAGAAACTGCGACTTTAAGCGAAACGACGTATAACGACACCACACCTGTCCATTGTTACACCTCTTAATGTCACACTTCTCTGTTTTTTGTGGCCACAGACATCAAAGGTGCACAGTGCCCCTTTATCATTCATTGTAACAGAGTTAAATCAAACAATAACAAATATGGCGGCCACGCTGAGGGATTTCGTACAGCATCTTTTATTGTCGCTCATTTGTATGATCATCGTATACTTTACGAATATATATTTTACAATAATTTGCATTCATTGTATTCATTCAATATTTTTCTCTTCAACGTTACAGTGAAACGACGTTGAACGAAACGACGTTATTCGAGGACATGTTTATCATATCTATATTATATCATCTCTTTCTTATATAATCTCTATATTATTACGCATTCTTTGTTTGTTCTCTTGTTCTTCTTGCTTGTTCACCCGCTTTTACTCCTTGTCTCTACTATTTACTTGAACTCTTGTTTCTACTTCTTTCTTATCTTAATTCTTGTCTTTCTTACTTGCCATCTTCATGCACTGCTTCTCCTTCCACTCTTCTATCACAGTTCGTTTACCATTTCCATCGTCATCATTTTCCTGAGTTAATACGTTTAGCCGGGAACAATTCGTGGCAGATTCTGTCAGAGGCGAGTCGTCTGGGACCATTTTCTTGTGAGCTTAGCTGCGGTTGAATGAAAGTCTTGGGTATCTTGCCGGGACCTGACAGGAAATTGTACAGACTGTGTCCGGAGCTGAGATAGAGAGGTCATAAAAGAAAGTTATAACCTTCCACAAACCCAAATTTCCCTAGAACGATTTGTAAAACAGGTAAAAAAAAAAAAAATAAAAAGAACAATAGTATGATATGAATAATACCTGGAGTATACCTGGAGGGTGTTCGGAACCTCCGCAGTTCGGTCTATGACCATTCTCGATAGAAACGCTGGTTCACTTGCCCCTCTGTTAGAATGAAACTCACTGGTTTACAAGACCAGTGCTAAAATTTCCCACTATTTATGTCAGATGTTTACCACTGTGTCACTTCTGTGGCGTTATTTAACTGGAGAATTAAATGTTATTTTCTATAATTTAATTAAAAGATATATTGAAAACATAATGAGGCATAAATTCTACCTCAGTTTATATAATAATTTTCAATGTTTTTAGTTTTTAACAAATATCTGTTTAACTAACGCTACTTAAGGTTGATTGAAAATGAAAACACGAGTCACCAATCCTCAGTCCACCCTTTCCTATGCCTTTTCTAAATTTATCAGTGACATAGATTACCTTATACCTTAAAACCAACTATTATTCACCTACATATTTGAAGGCAAATTCTTAATTCACACATGCCGGGTCACCATTTGGAGAAGACCAGGGCCGGTGTGCTCGGCAAACCTACAACAACAATTAATCCACACACATTGATCTCATATCAACTCTAGTCTGCTCTATTGTAATAATTGTTCTTGAGTTTTCTTTTGCCTAGTTTAAGCATCACTGTCATTATTTAAAGTTTATATTTCGTTGGCTGAGAGATGATCGTTACTGCTGCCATCAACGTGTTCACCAACGTCAGGGAGCTACTAAAGCAAAACCTCTGTTACTATACACTGAGATAACCTGACAGTGTACCTGCCCTTTCTTCTCAGCCTTTATACTGCACAAGAGAACCACAAGCTTTCTCTTGTTAACTGGAATCCTGTATCGATGCAACAACATGATGATGATGATGATTATAATGAGGATGATGATGAAATAATAATTCCAACACCAGTATCAGAAACTCCAAACCCCTTCTTCTTCTTCTTCTTCTTCTTCTTCTTCTTCTTCTTCTTCTTCTTCTTCTTCTTCTTCTTCTTCTTATTATTATTATTATTATTATTATTATTATTATTATTATTATTATTATTATTATTATTATTATTATTATTATTATTATTATTATTATTATTATTATTATTATTATCAGATGGTGGCCCGGCCTTGGCTCCCTGTCGGGAGTGTCTGAGACCTGTGTCATCGTCTGTGACCAATTGTCCCAAGGCCTAGCCACGTTCCCCACCCACACGGGGCTCGTAGGGAGAAGCTAGGCCTCTCTGGTCTGCCATCTTCCCCGCCCCAGGGAGGCTGACGGGAAGGGCAGTCTTGTGAGCTGCAGATGGTAGCAAGCTCTAGCTTTGGCACCACCCTGCCCTAGAAGGGCTGGGCATGGTGGAGCCCCCATAAGTAGTAGTAGTAGTAGTAGAAGTAATAATAGTCGAAGAGTAGTATAGTAATACTATTATTATTTAATTATTATTATTATTATTAGTATTTAATTATTATTATTATTATTATTATTTAATTATTATTATTATTATTATTATTTAATTATTATTATTATTATTATTATTATTTAATTGTTATTATTATTATTATTATTTTTTCGTTTTTTAATTATATTTTTTCGTAATAGCAGTAGTGGTAGTAATATTTTACAAATAATTATTAGTGTTATTGTAATGGCTGTTTGTTGTAACAGAGTACAAGCCGCATGTCACCTGTACACCACCGGTCAATAACACATTTACTTTGAAGTTGGGGGGTTAAAATAATCTCTGTATATATACTGAAAGATACGTCGGATATTCCTTTGAACTGTTCTGTGATTTTTCTGTCCAGCAGCCTAGCCCTGGGCCAGGCTTGTTTTTGACATGGCAGGTCAACCAGGCTGTTGCTGCTGGAGATGCGCTGGCATATATATCTATCATATTATTCTCCTCTGCCCACTGGAAGACTTTGCTTAAATCTTCTGCAATGCTTCTGTCGTGCCGAATAGGTAAAACTTGCGATTTTTGGCTTAAATGGCAACGTTTTTCTTGCTGAATAAAGCAAGCGAAAATTTGTGTAGGCAATAATTTCGCAAAATTATTGTGAACCTAACGAAAAAAAAATATATTTCATTGTGTTTGTTTATTATTAAAATTGTAAACTTATCTAAAATATATTTAGTTGGATTAGGTAAATTAAATTGTGCTTGTTATAATAAGGTTAGGTAAGTTTTTTAAGGTTCTTTTGGTACAAAATTATTAATTTTTACATTAACTTAAATGGAAAAAATGTATCTTTAAACGTATAAGAGAAAACTATAGAAAGGTCTTAATTTTAAAATGAGTTCTTGCAAATTGACCAGTTTTACCCCATTCGGCACGACACTTCCATTTTGATATCATCTGAGTGTTTATTCTATGTTCGCTTTGAGGACGGGAAACAGTGAGGGTACCAGAACTGTGCATTCAGGTACTAAGCTTCTTTTCCTTGCTAACTTCCGCTTATGCCTGTCGTCGTGGTTGTGTGTGCAGTAACCCCATAATAGCATTTGTTAAATGCCTTTGTAAAATCTGTGTACATCTCTGCATTTAGATTTTCTTCCAAAGTTTCCGTAATTGTATCATAGTGGTATAATAGTTGTGACAGACATGATCGTCCTTGCTCTAAATCTCATTATATATTCCCTTGGTATATATAAATTGTATTATTATTATTATTCAAATCACTATTTGTTATTAATATTATTATTAGTATTATTATTATTATTATTTTAAATACATATTAGTAACAGAAGCAGCAGTAGCAGCAACAACAACAGCAACAGTGATAGTAGCATTAGTATTAGTAGGAGTATTGGGTGAAGTGTATGGTAGTTCGCTGGCTTATTCGGAAGTGCGGATCTCTATTGGTTAAACAACAAACCCCGGTACTGCAAGCTTGACACAAAAATGTGGCAGAGGTATACGTGAGGTACGTCAACAATGGGTGAGGTACGTCAACACTGGGTGAGGTGCGTCGACACTGGGTGAGGTGCGTCAACACTGGATGAGGAGCGTCAACACTGGGTGAGGTACGTCAACAATGGGTGAGGTACGTCAACACTGGGTGAGGTGCGTCGACACTGGGTGAGGTGCGTCAACACTGGATGAGGAGCGTCAACACTGGGTGAGGTGCGTCAACACTGGGTGAGGTGCGTCGACACTAGGTGAGGTGCGTCAACACTGGGTGAGGAGCGTCAACACTGGGTGAGGTGCGTCAACACCGGGTGAGGAGCATCAACACTGGGTGAGGTACGTCAACACTGGGTGAGGTGCGTCAACACTGGGTGAGGTGCGTCAACACTGGGTGAGGTGCGTCAACACTGGGTGAGGAGCGTCAACACGGTGAGGTGCGTCAACACTGGGTGAGGAGCGTCAACACTGGGTGAGGTGCGTCAACACTGGGTGAGGAGCGTCAACACTGGGTGAGGTGCGTCAACACTGGGTGAGGAGCATCAACACTGTGTGAGGTGCGTCAACACTGTGTGAGGTGCGTCAACACTGGGTGAGGTGCGTCAACACTGTGTGAGGAGCGTCAACACTGGGTGAGGTGCGTCAACACTGGGTGAGGAGCGTCAACACTGGGTGAGGTGCGTCAACACTGGGTGAGGAGCGTCAACACTGGGTGAGGAGCATCAACACTGGGTGAGGTGCGTCAACACTGGGTGAGGAGCGTCAACACTGGGTGAGTAGCATCAACACTGGGTGAGGTGCGTCAACACTGGGTGAGGTGCGTCAACACTGGGTGAGGAGCTTCTTCATAGAACAATAACACCAGGATTGTGTGATTTTCTTTTTACTTCATGTAGTCCATTATACGTCTGAAATATGGACCAAAAGCTGACACTAAGATAATGGTCTGTTTATACACTCAAGTCTGCTGTTAGTCAGATTGCGCTGATTAGTCAACAATGCGATATAGAGTATAACTAGTACTCCAAGGTTTAGGTAGGCAGGAGGCCACGAAATAAGCACTGGGAGAAACCATACCACGGGTGGGGTTCGAATCCGCGGTCAGAGAGTCTCAAAACTCCAGACCGTCGCGTAAGCCACTGGGCCAGCTAGCTTCAATTAGATTCATCCAACTAGGTATATTTCTACACCATAGGAAGGTTAGCACAGACATCACTGTGTCCACAAATGCAAAGTTTTTACAGACGAATCTCCCGCTAGCATGGCCGTGACGAAGCTAGCTGGCCCAGTTTTGAGACTCTCTACTGCGGGTTTGAACCCATCCGTGGTATGGTTTGTTTGCAATCGTGTCATTACGATTTCGTGAGTCAAGCACTGGGAGACCTGGCTTGGAGCCCACATAGATTCTTCGAGCTGTGTCGTCAACAATGAAGCAGTTCAACACAGGGTAATGAATTCATAAGGTTTGTACTTACATGTATTAGCATAGGTTGCTGTAATAGGTGTCGTTAGGGCGAGAGGGATGTTGCTTCAGGGAAACGGGAACCAAGAAAGAGGCCAATTCTTCATGCAGCAAAATGATTCCAGCAGATCAGTGCCAGGATGCCAGATCGCTCACTGGAACTTAAACTGTTGGCAATGCGTCACGGCAGGAACGTCGTGGGCGGAGCGTTAGAACATAAGAAAGAAGGAACACTGCAGCAGGCCTACTGGCCCATGCTAGGCAGGTCCAAGTCTCCCCTCGGCTTAAGCCAATGCCCAGACCCAGCCAGGTCAGGTTACATTCACTTAAGGAAGGAGCACGGCATCTGACCTAGTAGCACAAGCTAGTCAGGACCAACTCACACCCACCCGCACCCACTCATATATTTATCTAGCCTATTTTTAAAACTACACAACGTTTTAGCCTCTATAACTGTACTCGGGAGTTTGTTCCACTCATCGACAACTCTATTACCAAACCAATGCTTTCCTATATCCTTCCTTCCCAAGGATTCTGTTCGCTTTATTGCGAACACTTATGCACTGCTGTCTTGGTTTTAGATTACTGCTAACCAGAACTCCTAAATCCATCAGCAAGGAACAACTCGAGCTGCACATCCGATGTCACTCATGATCATAGCGGGACGTCATAAAAAGAACACCAGTGAGGGAGTCATAGGGGCGTCTCAGACGAAGGAGCCTTCAGCGACTCTGGTGGAAGAGGCTGTTGCAGGGAAGGACACTAATAGTGATGTACAGTGCTGAGTCAGTGAGCTTAGGATGCTCTTATATGCATGGATGCTCGTCTGAGAAACAGACAGTGTTATCCAAAACTACACATGAAAGGTTAGCACATTCTACAAATTCATGCAATACATCATGGTAAATGGACATAGGATACAGTGGAACCTCGGTTTTTGTCATTAATTCGTTCCAGAAAGTCTGACGAAAACCGAATTCGACGAAAACTGAAGCAATATTTCCATAAGAAATAATGTAAATCCAATTAATCCGTTCCACACACCCAAAGTATTAACAAAAATACATTTTATAGAGAATAACTATAGTTTTACAAACAGAAAACAATGATAAATAAATATAAATGACTAATGAAATGGATAAATGAACATTAAATACTCTTGTTGACGTATGGAAGATGCGAGGAGGGGAGAGGGAGGAGGAGAGGTTATTGATTGGAAGGGGAAAGTTCCTATATAAGGACTTCAGGTATCAAGTTGTTATCCGGGGTTACTTCCCTTCTTTGTCTTTTACTGTCACACAAAAAATCTGTCCAGAGAGGTCTATTTCTGGGGTCTCTATAAGATTTGCCTAAAATGGGACAAGGCATTGTCATTGAACATGTTGCAGACACGGCTTGCAACAGCTTTGTTAGGGTGATATTTCCCCACAAAACTTTGCAACCCATTCCACTTTGCACACATGTCCTTAATCACTGAAGAAGGCACATTCTCCCCTCTCTCTTCCTCCTCCTCCTCCTCCTCTGAAGCAATTTCCTCAGCTGCGATCTGTTGCTGCTCCAGTTGAAGGTCTTGCAGCTCTTCAGTGGTTAGCTCTTCCCTGTGGTCGTCCACCAACTCTTCCACATCCTGGCCACTCACATCCAACCCCATGGGCTTCCCCAAAGCCACAATAGATTCCACAACAGGCATAGGGTTGTCAGGGTCAGCCTCAACCCCTTCAAAATCATTCTCTAGGACACATTCTAGCCACAATTTTCGGACTTTGCTATGAGCTCTTTCTTGAATTCTATCATGTTTCTCGCCTTCTTTATCAAAGGGCTGGTACTTGGAACTATCTTTGGCCTCATGGTGGCTTATTTAGTAGTCGCACTCAATAAACAAGAACAAAAAACAATGTTTTATTACAAAATGTTTCGGATGAATGCTCACTCGACGAGAAACAAGCCAGACTGACTCAGAATGAGTGCAATGCTTTGTGTGGTCGTGGGCAAGCGGACACCTTCTGTACGGCGGACCGACAAAAACAGAGGTGATGAATGAGAACTGGGACAAAATTTTGACGAAAAAGTCAGTCGAAAACCGAATTCAGCGAAAACCAGGGCAAACGAAAATCCGAGGTTCCCTTTATCTTCAAATTTACATTTGAATGTGTTCACACAGAGCAATCATGACTAAAACTCTGAGAGGTTGATAATGTCTTCAACGCCAAAGACACTCTCGTCTGGCAGCCAGAGTGTGATCAGACCAATAGAATAGGTCTGAACTGGAGGCAACCAACCGAAACTGCTAGAGACAGACACATCTCTACATTAGTTGGGCTCTTAGTTTTGGCATGCTGAGGAGTTAGAGACAAAGTGAATACCCACTGTACAAGGGTATGCTGTGTATTCACTTTGTAGATTGCACTGAATGTTAGCACGAACTGGAAAATTACTCCGAATTCACTGCTTTGTGCATGAGTTAATATGCTGATACAACAATGTAGCAGCATTAAACACTAATACATGTGGTGAGTGTGTAAACGAGATTTTGCAGTATAACTGAATGCAAAGTGCCATAATAAGTTGTTGACTACTGCAATGAGACAACACTTGGCAAAATTATCAGGCACTTTGGTAATAAAATGAGACAGTAAATGCATAAGTATATTAATAATAATAATAATAATAATAATAATAATAATAATAATAATAATAATAATAATAATAATAATAATAATAATAATAATAATAATAATAATTATTGAGACATGATACAAAGAATTACAATGGGTTATGAGATTACATGAGGTGTACATGCCAAAAGCCCCTAATATGCAGAGCATTGTGGGCAGACTTAAAATTAACTTAAAACTAAATGGTAAGAATTATAGTAAACAGTTTACAATATAAGTATAGTTGAGTATTTAAGCTATGAAATTTGAACATAGTTTGAACATGACATTTTTGAAACATAATAGTTTTATAATTTTGGATCATTTACAGTTTTATATGTCTACATAATATAATTATTAAATCAGATTAAACAAATTAAATCAATAATTTGTGTTGCAATAACAGTTTATATGGTCATTAGATGAGTTACAAGGAGCACAAGGGTACATGAGGATGGATTTCTTTATATTAGGTTGTATTAATTATAACAGGTTTATACATTATGAGATATAACAGGTTTATACATTATGAGATATAACAGGTTTATACATTATGAGATATAACAGGTTTATACATTATGAGATATAACATTTGTACTAGATTATGTTTGATAAATTATTTTTCTTTGAGCAATTATGTAAGGGGTTTTGAGGCTAGGGGAGTAACACAGTGAACAATGTTATTTTGAGGCAGTGTAAAGTTATTTAATAACTTTGTAGGTAATGTAAAGTAGTGGGTATTCAGTTTTGGGCGAGTAGGTGTTTTTTTTAGCAGAGTTTTGAATTGAAGTACAGACCGGGTTTCTTTGGTAATCATAGGTAATAAATTCCAAATTTTTGTGCCTTTAATGTGCATTGCGTTTTTGCATAGTGTGAGGTGGACGCGGGGAACATGGAAGAGTGATCTGTGTCTTGTGTTATGTTCATGTGTCCTGTTAAGGTTAGTTAGGAGAATTTTGAGTTGTGGGTTAATATTTGAGTTTAGTGTTTTATGTATGTAATAGGCACTGTAAAAAGTATGGATGTCTTGTATGGTGAGTAAGTTCAGACTTTTGAATATTGGTGGAGTATGTTGTCTAAAATGGGAATTTGTTATCATTCGGACTGCAGCCTTTTGTTGTGTTATTGTTGGTTTGAGGTGATTTATTGTTGTTGAGCCCCATGCACAGATTCCATAGGTGAGATAGGGGTAAATGAGTGAGTGATAAAGGGAAAGGAGAGCTGGTTGTGGAACATTGTACCTTATCTTGGATAGTATTCCTACGGTCTTGGAGACTTTCTTGGAAATTTGTTGTATATGTGTCTGAAATTTGAGGCCACTGTCAAGGTGGATTCCTAAGAATTTTCCCTCTGTGAGTTTTGTGACAAGTGATCCGTTTATCATTATGTTAAGTGGAACATTTGTAGCTCTGTTCCCAAACTGAATGAAATAGGTTTTGTCAACATTGGGAGTAAGCTTGTTAGTCATCATCCAGGTAGATATTTTCTGTAATTCAGCATTTACAGTGTTGGCTAGTATGTCTGGGCTTGGGTGAGAGAAGACGTATGTAGTGTCATCTGCAAATAGTATGGGTTTGAGTAGTTGAGATGCATTTGGTAGGTCGTTTATGTAAATGAGAAAGAGAAGTGAGCCAAGAACACTTCCCTGTGGGGCACCAACTGTAATTGTATGTGTGGAAGAGTTAGCTCCATTTGTGGACACATATTGGCTTCTGTCACTAAGGTATGATTTTAGGTAGTTGAGGGAGTGTTCTCTTATACCATAGTGTGATAATTTTAAGTGTAACAGATCATGGTCAACTGTATCAATAAAGATTCCCAGTGGAATTTCTTTATTTTCAAGAGCGGTGTATATTATTTCTAGCATGTGTATGATTGCATCATTTGTGTTTTTATTAGGCCTGAAACCAAACTGACAGGGGTTGAGTATGTTGTGGGAGATGAGGTAGGAATAGATTTGCCTATGAATTAACTTTTCAAAGATTTTGGAGAGAAGGGGTAAGTTTGATATTGGCCTATAGTTATTTAGGTCTGTTTGATCTCCTCCTTTATGTATGGGGGTAACCCTCGCTATTTTGAGTATTGATGGGAAGGTGGAGGATTCAATGGATTTGTTAAAGAGTGTTGCAATAATTGGTGATAGTACTTGAGAATCTTTTTTGAATATAAAAGGTGGTAAGTTATTTTGATCTCCTGCCTTGCTTTTTAATGTGTTAATAACAAGCGAGACTTCTGTTGGGTTGGTCGGAGCTAGGAATAGTGTATTTGGGTAGCTTCCAGTGAGGTAGGCGTTAGGTGGAGTGTTTGAACTTGGGATTTTGCTTGCCAACTTTTTTCTTATTGTTGAGAAGAAAAGATTTAGTCTGTTTGCTGTTTCAGTTGGTGGGAGCATCAGGGTTCATCTGGGTTTGTCAGTTTGATTGTTATGTTTCTGGATACTTTTTTAGTTCCTAGAATTTCAGATAGGGTTTTCCAGGTCTTTTTCATATCACCTCTTAAGTTATTTAATCTGTTCTCATAATAAAAAAAATTTGACCTTATCAGGCTGGTTAGGTTTGATGAGTAACGTTGTGTTTGTTCTCTTGTTATTTGACCCATTCTGTACTGTTTTTCATATAGGTGTTTTATATTAATGGATTTGAGAATGCTGGGTTTTAGCCAGGGATTGTTTAGTCTCTTAGCTGTGATCTGTTTAGTTTTTTTAGGGCAATGCATGTTATAGAGGTATTGAGTCTTTTTTAGAAAATTATTAATACATATGTCAGTATCTGTATAGGTGTCTAACTCGGTTTGCCAGTCGATGTTTGACATAGCTTTTATGAAGTTATTAATAACTGCCTCATTATGTAGTCTGAAGGTAACTTTAGTAGTCTCTTGGGGTAATTTACCTAGGTTGGTTATGAGAATGGTAGGGTAGTAGTCTGTGGTATTATCTGTGAGTATGCCTGATTTTAGAGAGTATATGGTGTTAGTCCAGATGTGATCTAATAGGGAGGCACAAGTCTCAGAGATTCTTGTTGGTTTTGTTACTGTTGGTAGAAGAAAGCAGTTGCTCATAGTGCTTGTGAATTCAGTTACTTGTGGGTCATGATTTTGTAGGAGATTGATATTGAAGTCTCCTGTTAGTATTAAGTGGTCTTTGTCCATGTGTGCATCAGTAATCATACTTCCTAATTTTTCACTAAATTGGCTAATATTTGATTGTGGTACTCTGTAGATGTTTATCACTGTGAGAGGGTTTTTGTAGGTATTTGGATTTAAACTTAGCTATTAAATATTCTCCATGTTCATCTCTTGTGCAAGTATTGTTGATACATTCAAGCTGGTCTAAATAGTAAATAGTTGTGCCACCCCCTTGTTGATCTGGCCTATAGTTGTGTATGGCTATGTAACCAGGAATGGCATAGATATCTGTAGTATTAGGCTTTAGCCAGGTTTCAGTGAGAGCAATGATGGACATACTGGCCTGCAGGGAATTTAATAATGCTATGAGGTCATCGTATTGCTTGCTTAAAGATCTGATATTGTAGTTAAAGATAGTTATGCTATTGTTGGCTCTGAGTAGTGCTTTTGCTTGTTCTGCTGTGTAATAATTACAGTTGTTGTTAGAGTCATGTAAGTCATTTAATAAGAGGTTGATGTCAGGATCAATGTTTGGGATCATAAGAATGAGTGTGAATCAATAATTAGACTTAAGAATAGGACAATGTAAAAAGAGTTCTTGGCACGTGAATTTGTACCTTAGTTATTTTTACAAATGCAAGTAAATGAACTATGGTAGTTATTTTAGCTAGAAATAAAGGAGCTGGGGAATATAATAGCAAACAATGAAAGTAAAACAATTTAGCACCTGAGTTAGCACCTTAATTATTTTAATAAAAATTAATATAAGAACTGTGGCAGTTATCTTGCTCGGTTTTGTCATCTTGAAAATCAAGTTATTCATTAAGTCGAGTGTGCATGTTGTTATTCCAGTCCTTGATTGTTTCTTCCACCTTCATATTCAGGGTTGTTATTTGTTCGGTGTGACTGGTTATAGCTGTTTGCAGAGTATTTTCTGTGTCAGTACTTCCCGATGTAATCTTCTCTTCAAGGTTTTGAATCTTGATCTCGAGGTTAGTTAACTTGGATTCATATTTCACTAGTGTTGCTTTGATGTCTTTGTTTTCAGCTTCGAGGGCAATGATGTATTCCCTAATACGATCAGGAGTAGTCATACCTTGGTGATCAGAATGGGATCCTACGAAGTTGGTGGAGTTGGAGGGAGAGTCAGCCATGTTTGATGTTGTTGTTTTCGGGTCCCGGGCGGGGGTGTGGGGGGCTGATAATGCACCGGCTTCCTGCTGGGTTGACATGTTGAGTTGCAGAGTCCTTAGCGTTGGTTTCTTGTTACTGTTGTTGGTTCCTCTGCGAGTTCCTCTCACAGTATTACTAGTGAAGCTATGGAGAAGGCTTTATTTCCTTTAGCTTGGGTTAAGCGTTCGTCTGGCAGCGGGGGCGATGTTTGGGTTTGCAGGGTTGTCTTCCATAGATCGTCAATTTTGTTAAGGTTTGGGTAGCATTTCTAGTATTCTTGGGTCATTTTGTGATCTACGTGGGTTTGTGCAGTTGTACCTTCAATTAGGCCATCACAAGCTTTGATGAGCGCTGTTTTTTTTGAAGAATAAAGGCTGCTAGGATGCTGCTGTTGCTGCCGCTACCGCTGGTGAATTAGGAACCCCACAGGGAGGTGTGCTCAGTCCCACTCTACTCACATTGTGCAGACAATGTTAATACAGTGACAATTCACAATACAAACCGATGCTGTATGAACCTGGTGGTTTAGCACTTAGTTTTGATTACAATAATAATAATGACAATACATATAATTACAAAGTAAACATTGACACTTTCTATATGACAGTTTTCGCAAAAATAAACAAATCTTACTACGGAACGAGTAGAGTTTAAATCAATGGCCAGTGCGTTAACCACTGGGCCTGCTGGCTACGATAAGATTCATCCATATAGGTATAATTTTATATACCATAGGGAGGTTGGCATGGGCCCCACTGTGACCACAAATGTAAGTTTTTACAGATGTTGAAGAGGTGACCACAGACACCAAATTCTATGTCCAAAACAACTGGTAGGACTCGACGACTTGTACGGCAGTGAACTCAATATTTAGGACGATCTGTTGCTACTGTGTCGTTTGTCAGAACGCGGCACAGGTGAAGCTTAGCTTCTCAGGTACTCACGACCTAAAAAATGTTAACTAATTCTTCAAACATTGCATTCAGCACCCACTAGGGGCACACTAGGGTCACACTAGGGGCACACTAGGGGCACACTAGGGTCAGAGATATCCCGGGGCACTCTGGAACTTTAGCCCTTAAAGTGTCGACGTCGCAAATTTACGGAATATGGCTGCAGTTTTTTATACTTGATGCGAGAAGCTTGAACTGCCTACACAACAGAGTATGGGTGTGCGAAGTAGGTGTGTGTGTGTGTGTGTGTGTGTGTGTGAGTGTGTGTGTGGTGTTGGTATGCACGCGCGTGCTATTGAGACAAAATCTCAGCCTGCCAAGAAAAACGGTAGTTTTTTTTTTTTTTAGCCCAGGTGCACTTTAAAGGTTAATAACAACACAAGACCATGTAGAGAGGATGGAACGAAATAGAATGACTTTTGAGAGTTTATCAATCTGTAGTGGAGGGAAGGCGGGGTAGGGGTCGGCCTAGGAAAGATTGGAGAGAGAGGGGGTAAAGGAGGTTTTGTGTGTGTGAGCGTGTTAGATAGGAGCGAATGGAGACAAATGGTTTTTAGGACTTGACGTTCTGTTGGAGTGTAAACAAGGTAACATTTATGAAGAAATTCAGGGAAACCGGCAGGCCGGACTTGAGTCCTGGAGATGGGAAGTACAGTGCCGGCACTCTGAAGGAGGGGTGTTAATGTTGCTGTTTTATAACTGTAATGTAAGCACGCCTCTGGCAAGACAGTGATGGAGTAAATGATGATGAAAGTTTTTCTTTTTAGGGCCACCCTGCCTTGGTGGGAAACGGCCGATGTGTTAGCAAATAAAAAAAAAAAACCAAGGCACGAGTGCACGAGTGCATGCACTAGATGGCTGACGAGGCGAGATCGTGACACTAACACTACACCGCTGGAAATATTTTTCAGAATATTACTAAATTTTTACTCTGCAAGCATAATTCACACTAAGAATCTTAGTCACAAAACAGATAAGAACAAAATTCTCAAAAATAATCCCTAAAATCTTTCGCTGGGCCAAGAAACAGACATTATCGGCGATGTTGTTAAGAGATGGCTGGGTTACAAGGCTTGTTTCTTGTTGATTTTGCTTTTAGGCGGCTATAAGTGGCTTGGACGCTCGGAAAACCACACTGCAAGTGACTTACACAATACCGGCTTCAGGAACAACATAGCCAGGCCAGAAATTCACATAGAAACAGCAATGAGTGAGTATCATGGCAGTGTGCAGTGAGCAGCATATAGACGTGTGTGTTGCCTCTCACCCCTCCATAAAGACTCATGTAGACATGGAACTAGAGATACTCTCCCGTCCACAGAACACAAAAAGGCATTCAATTTTTTCCTCTCTAAGCTGTGAATGTCAGCGATGATGGTGGAGATGCATTGATCGTAGCCGCTGGGCGGGGAAACAGGTGATTATTGCTGCTGGGCAAGGGAACACAGCTAGGATCACCTGTGCTCCCCTGCTGGGCTGAGAAACACGGGTGACCCTAGCTGCTGGGCAGGGTAACAGAGGTTATACCTAGCCAGGCCATCACGTGGCTAGGGGATGTGCCTTCCTACGCATCATGACCAGGACCCACGAGGAGCCAAGCTGATTTCTCAGAGAAATTGGCGAAATTGGTAGAATTCCTATCCTATGTTTCCCTGCACTACAATGTCGTAGCTTGCGTCTGAATCGACAGTGTTGCCTGTAGACAGTTAGATGACGTTCGGTTCTCCCGCCCTGGCTTAAGTTTGGAAACAGCTCTGTATGTCCCTTGCAGGTTTAGAGCTTAGTTTTGATTATAATAACAATTACCTTGGAAAATCAATGAAATGATGCTGGGAATGTCCACAAACTGTCTACCTGGAGAGAGAGAGAACAATTGATTTAAAGAGAATCATCATTGGTTTGGCATCCATTGTACTGAAGGTTCTCATTATCCATCTTATCATTTTCCTAGTAGATGCGATAATGACATTGTTTTGATCTTTGAAAGTGAGAAGCTGTAACATAATCTCTCCCAAGTTTTCCGCTCTATTGTGTGAATAGATTTTTTTTTTTTTGTAATGCGACCTAGCTTTTATTTCGTCAAGTTTTCTATAGCGGAGTAATTGAAATTGATCTTCATTGAACTTCGTATTGTTTTCCGAGGCCCATTTGAAGACTTGATTTATATCCTCTTGGAGATTTGCAGTGTTCTTAGTGGATGACTCTGTCATGCAAATTCTAGTATCGTCAGCAAATGAAGACACAGTGCCATGGTTTACATCTCTGTTTATGTCAGATATGAAGACGAGGAAAATAATGGGAGAGAGTAATGTACCTTGCTGAACAGAGATGTTCACTGTAAAAGCTTCTGACTCTGTTTATTATTAGTCTCTATGTTCTATTGGTTAGAAAGTTAAAGATCCATCTACCTACTTTTGCCACTATTCCTTTATCACGCATTTTGTGTGCTATTTCACCATGGTCGTACTTGTCGTAGACTGTCGCAAAGTCTGTGTATACTACATCTGCATTCTGTTTCTCCTCCAATGCATCGAAGTGTAACAGAAGTTTACAGATGGCTTTTGAAGTTTCCCATATAAGGATCAGATAAAGGAAGGCAGAGAGGGATACCCACACAGTATCTCTCATTTTGTCTGAAGAATTTTTTTTTCGGATAAATATTATTATAGTGGATACTTAACCCTTACTGAGAGCAATAATTTTGGTAATTGGTAATAGAAAGTGTTCCTTGTGTTGGGATAATTTGTATTCTAAGAAATCCAACTCGAGTTCCATATGACCATTTGTTGCTTGTGTGGAGAATGGAAAGATGATGGTGGCAAAGTGAGCTGAAAGGGACAGTTGAATGTTAGGGGCAAGAACTGTCAACACATGATTTGTAGCCTTCCTCGGGGACTGCAGTTTTAGTATTCCTACCAGATATCTCCAGTATACAATTGGTATTTTATTATCCACTATGCAACATTCATCTTAAAGTATACATTTTTATCAATTGTTTCCTTTTTTTTTTAGTATTGTTCCAGACGATAAGAATCTGTAACCAAACCAAAAATGGCCATTATGTAGATTGCGACTGAATTTCTTTTTTTCTGTGCACAAAAAGGCATTAGAAAGATGAGTTAAAACCGATCGAGAATCCGTTCGCCCATTTGAAGCGAGAACGCAAGAGGAATTCCAATTCCCTTTCCAGGAAGAGAGCCGCCCAGAAACTAATTTTACCAGGACTCCAGAGGCATTTCTGAGGAGAGCTAAATTTTACCTCTCGCCATGAATACGAAAATATTTTTCTTCTTTTGGAAGTGAAACACAGCAATTGTCTTCGTGCAGTTTTTTTTTCTTTCACGTTTTCTGTAGTTTCTACTTTTGTTGTTTTTTCACAAAAAACTTGACGAATTTATTGACAAAATCTTATATAATTGTTACGTTGCTTTATCATTTGCCTTATTAATATAGTTGTTTAACTTTATTATTATTCTTAAGACTGATTTTTTAGCATCGTTCTATTTTATATTTTAATCTTGTCACTAATTTACGTTTCCATTTGTTGGCTTCTGTCTAGTAGCATTATTTTGTAATAATTTTCTTTTATTGATTCATTAAGTTAATTCTTATGCACACTATGGCGATTTAAACTAAAATTGAATTTCTGAAAGTTGTAAAACAAGTGAACTAATTCCACAAAATATAAATTATATATTCCAAAGATACGAAAGAAGAAAACCATAGGACAAATTTGATGCCCTTAAGTGGCAATTTGTGATTTCTGTCATTAAATGTTACTCAAAATCTAGTCTTTTACAAAACAGAAAAGAATAAAAGCATCAAGTGGGACGAAATGATTATTAGAGGAATTATATGTGAGTCAGAACAACAACATTTTATAAAGTCAACAATATAAAACAGCAAGTATTGAAGCGGCGAAATGTTACTGTGTTACTGTGTTACTGTGTTACTGTGTTACTGTGTTACTCATTGGATATTTAAACCAGATTGTGCAGCGCCTTGACACGTCCAAAGACGCACACACACACACACACACACACACACACACACACACACACACACACACACACACACACACACACACACACACACACACACAACACACACACACACACACACACAGCCACACTAGGAGGAGAACAACAGTCAAGGACCAGGTGATCAGGTTAAGGAAGGAAGGAGGAAAGATCACAAGAAATGACCGCGAAGTGTGTGAGGAACTCAACATGAGATTCAAAGAAGTGTTCACCGAGGAGACAGAAGGAACTCCAGAAAGACGGAGAGGTGGGGTACACCATCAAGTGTTGGACACAATACATACAACCCAGGAAAAAGTGAAGAGGCTGCTGAGTGAGCTAGATACCTTAAAGGCGATGGGGCCGGATCACATCTCTCCATGGATCCTGAGAGAGGCAGCAGAGGCGCTATGTGTACCCCTAACAACAATATTCAACACATCTATCGAAACAAGGAGACTACCTGAGGTATGGAAGACAGCAAATGTAGTCCCAATCTTTAAAAAAGGAGACACATGAAGCACTTAACTACAGACCAGTGTCACTGACATGTATAGTATGCAAAGTCATGGAGAAGATTATCAGGAGAAGAGTGGTGGAGCACCTAGAAAGGAATGAGCTTATCAACGGCAGTCAACACGGTTTCAGGGACGGGAAATCCTGTGTCACAAACCTACTGGAGTTCTATGACAGGGTGACAGCAGTAAGACAAGAGAGAGAGAGAGGGGTGGGCAGATTGCATTTTCTTGGACTGTAAGAGGCGTTTGACACGGTTCCACACAAGAGATTAGTGCAAAAGCTGGAGGACCAGGCAGGGATAACAAGGAAGGCACTCCAATGGATCAGGGAATACCTGTCAGGAAGACAGCAGCGAGTCATGGTTCGTGGGGTTCCACAAGGGTCAGTCCTAGGACCGGTGCTGTTTCTGGTATTTATGAATGACATGATGGAAGGAATAACCTCTTAAGTGTCTCTGTTTGCAGATGATGTGAAGTTGATGAGAAGGATTCAATCGGACGAGGACCAGGCAGAACTACAAAGGGATCTGTACAGGCTGCAGGCCTGGTCCAGGAATTGGCTCCTGGAGTTCAACCCCAGCAAGTGCAAAGTCATGAAGATTGGGGAAGGGCAAAGAAGACCGCAAACGGAGTACAGTCTAGGGGGCCAGAGACTACAAACCACAACCAAGGAAAAATATCTTGGGGTGAGTATAACACCAGGCACATCTCCTGAGGCGCACATTAACCAAATAACTGCTGCAGCATACAGGCGCCTAGCAAACCTAAGAACAGCATTTCGACATCTTAATAAGGAATCGTTCAGAACCCTGTACACTGTGTACGTTAGGCCCATACTGGAGTACGCAGCACCAGTTTGGAACCCACACCTAGCCAAACACATAAAGAAAATAGAAAGTGAAAAGGTTTGCAACGAGGAGACGTTAAGGGAAATCGACCTGACGACACTGGAGAACAGGAGAGAAAGGGGGGACATGATAACGACATATAAAATACTGAGATGAATTCACAAGGTGGACAGAGACAGAATGTTCCAGAGATGGAACACAGCAACAAGGGGGCACAGCTGGAAGTTGAAGACTCAGATGAATCACAGGGATGTTAAGAAGTATTTCTTCAGTCACAGAGTGGTCAGGAAGTGGAATAGCTTAGGATGCGATGTAGTGGCGGCAGGATCCATTCATAGCTTTAAGAAGAGGCATGATAAGGCTCACGGCGAAGGGAGAGAGACCCAGTAGCGGCCAGTGAAGAGGCGGGGCCAGGAGCTATGACTTGACCCCTGCAACCACAACTAGGTGAGTACAACTAGGTGAGTACATACACACGCACACACACACACACACTCACACACACACACAACTGGAAGCTGAAGACTCAGATGAGTCAAAGGGATGTTAGAAAGCATTTCTTCAGCCACAGAGTAGTCAGGAAGTGGAATAGTCTAGAGAAAGATATAATGGAGGCAGGAACCATACATAGTTTTAAGACAAGGTATGATAAAGCTCATGGAGCAGGGAGAGCAGAGACCCAGTAGCGGACAGCGAAGAGGCGGGGCCAGGAGTTGAGTCTCGACCCCTGAAACCACAATTAGGTGAGTACAATTAGGTGAGTGTACACACACACACACACACACACACACACACACACGCCCCGATGGCATGATGGCTAGCGCTCTTGCTTCACGCATGGAGGGCCCGGGTTCAATTCCCGGCGGGGCCGAAACATTTCGAAGTGTTTCGTTACACACACACACACACATACAACAGGCCTAGTGTCTAATCGACATGTGCCTAGGACAAAATGGTAACTAACTAACTAACACACACACAAGGAAATGGACTGGGAGAACCTGGAACCAAATGGGAGCCCAGAAAAGTGGAGGGCCAAGATGATGGAGGTGGTACTGGAAAACCTCATGTACCAACGCGTAAGGGACACTACCAGAGAGAGAGGAGAGGATGAACCAACAAGACTTTACCTAGTATTCACCTTGAGTAGAGCAGATATTGAGGACATCCCATATGAAAGACCCCTCGGGGCCAGTGACCACGTGGTTCTGAGCTTCGAATACATAAATAGAGTTACAATTGGAGAGGGAAGCAGGAAGGGCAGGACGAATGAAGCCAAACTAAAAGAGAGGAAACTACACAGGCATGAAGAATTTCTTGTACGGAGTTCAGTGGGACAGAGAACTGGCAAGGAAGTCAGTAAACGAGATGATGGAATATGTGACAACAATATGCAAGGAAGCTGAGGACAGGTTTGTACCCAAGGGTAACATAAATAACGAGAAAGCCAGGATGAGCCCTTGGTTCACCCAAACGTGTAGAGAGGCCAAAACCAAGTGTGATTGAGAATGAAAGAAATATAGAAGGCAGAGGACCCAGGAGAATAAGGAGAGCAGTCGCAAAGCCAGAAATGAATATACACAGGTAAGAAGAGAGGCCCAACGACAATACAAAAATGACATAGTAGCGAAAGCCAAACCTGACCCGAAGCTGTTGTACAGCCACATCAGGAGGAAAGCAACAGTAAAGAACCAAGTAATCAGGCTGAGGAAGGAAGGAGGAGAGATCACAAGAAACGATTGCAAAGTATGTGAGGAGCTCAACATGAAATTCAAAGAAGTGTTCACAGAGGAGACAGAAGGGACTTCAGAAAAACAAAGAGGTGGGGTACACCACCAATTGTTGGATACAATACATACAACCGAGGAAGAAGTGAAGAAGCTGCTAAGCGAGCTACATACCTCAAAAGCGATGGGGACGGATAACATCTCTCCATGGGTCCTGAGAGATGGAGCAGAGGCGCTATGTGGAGCACCTAAAAAAGAATGAGCTTATCAGCGACAGCCAGCACGGTTTAGGCACGAAAAATTCTGTGCCACAAACCTACTGGAGTTCAATGACAGGGTGACAGCAGTAAGAGTGGAGGCCTGTGACGAGTGGGTTTCCACATAGGTCAGTCCTAGGACCGTTGTTGTTTCTGGTATTTGTGAACGACATGACGGAATAAATAGACCCAGAAGTGTCCCTGTTTGCAGATGATGTGAAGTTGATGAGAAGAATTCAATCGGAAGAGGAAAAGACAGAACTGGAAAGGGATCTGGACAGACTGCAGGCCAGGTCCAGCAACTGGCCCTTGGAATTCAACCCCACAAAGTGCAAATTCATGAATATTGGGGTAGGGCAAAGAAGACCGCAGACAGAGTACAGTCTAGGGGGCAAGAGACTACAAACCTCACTCAAAAAAAAAGGATCTCGGGGTGAGTATAACACCAGGTACATCTTCTGAGGCTCACATCAACCAAATAACTGCTGCAGCATACGGGCGACTAGCAAACCTAAGAACAACATTCAGTAATCTCAATAAAGAATCGTTCAGGACCCTGTACACCGTGTATATTAGGCCTATATAGGAGTATTCAGCACCAGTTGGAATCCACACCTAGCCAAGCACGTATGGAAATTAGAGAAAGTGCAAAGGTTTGCAACAAGACTAGTCCCGGAGCTAAGGGGCATGTCCTTCGAGGAGAGGTTAAGGGAAATCGACCTGACGACACTGGAGCACAGAAGAGATAAGGGGGATGTGATAACGACATATAAAATACTGAGAGGAATCGACAATGTGGACAGAGGCAGTATGTTCCAGAGATGAGGCACAGCAACAAGGGGTCACAGTTGGAAGTTGAAGACTCAGATGAATCACAGGGATGTTAGCAAGATTTTCTTCAGTCACATAGTTGTCCCGAAGTGGAATGGTCTGGGAAGTGATATAGTGGAGGCAGAATCCATATATAGCTATACGAAGAGGTATGATAAAGCTCATGGAGCAGGAAGAGTGACCGAGTAGTGGCAAGTGAAGAGGCGGGGCCAGGAGCTGTGAATCGACCCCTGCAACCACAACTAGGTGAGTACACACACACACACACACACACACACACACTAACAGAAGTTAGACACCAGAGAGAGGGGTGGATAGACTGCATTTTCTTGGACTGCAAGAAGGCGTTCGACACAGTGCCTCACAAGAGGTTAATGCAAAAGCTAGAGGATCAGGCACATGTAACAGGAAAGGCACTGCAATGGATCAGAGAATATCTGACATGGAGGCAACAACGAGTCATGGTACGTGACGAGGTGTCAGAGTGGGCACCTGTGACGATTGGTGTTCCACAAGGGTCAGTCCTAGGACCTGTACTGTTTTTGGATGTGAATGACATAACGGAAGGGGTAGACTCAGAAGTGTCCCTGTTTGCAGAGGATGTGAAGTTAATGAGAAGAATTAAATCAGTCGAGGATCAGGCAGGACTACAAAGAGACCTAGACAGGCTACAAGCCTGGTCCAGTAAATGGCTCCTTGAATTTAACCCTGCCAAATGTAAAGTCATGAAGATCGGGGAAGGGCAAAGAAGACCGCAGACAGAGTATAATCTAGGTGGCCAAAGACTGCAAACCTCACTCAAGGAAAAAGATCTTGGGGTGAGTATAATACCGAGCACATCTCCTGAGGCACACATCAATCAGATAACTGCTGCAGCATACAGACGGCTGGCAAACCTAAGAATAGCGTTCCAATACCTCACTAAGGAATCATTCAAGACTCTGTATACCATGTACGTCAGGCCCATACTGGAGTATGCAGCACCAGTTTGGAACCCACACGTGGTCAAGCACGTCAAGAAATTAGAGAAAGTGCAAAGGTTTGCAACAAGACTAGTCCCAGAGCTAAGGGGATTGTCCTACGAAGAAAAGTTAAGGGAAATTGGCCTGACGACACTAGAGGACAGGAGGGTTAGAGGAGACATGATAACGACATATAAAATACTGCGAGGAATAGATAAGGTGGACAGAGACAAGATGTTCCAGAGATTGGACACAGAAACAAGGGGTCACAATTGGAAGTTGAAGACTCCTATGAGTCAAAGGGATGTTAGGAAGTATTTCTTCAGTCATAGAGTTGTCAGGAAGTGGAATAGCTTAGAAAGCGACATAGTGGAGGCAGGAACCATACATAGTTTTAAGACGAGGTTTGATAAAGCTCATGGAGCAGGGAGAGAGAGTACCTAGTAGCAATCAGTGAAGAGGCGGGGCCAGGAGCTATGACTCGACCCCTGCAACCACAAATAGGTGAGTACTCACACACACACACACACACACACACACACACACACACACACACACACACACACATAGCCCCTCGGAGCTAGCGATCACGTGGTTCTAAGCTTCGAATACTTAGTAGAGTTACAAGTGGAGAGGGAGGCAGGAAGGGCAGGACGAATGGAGCCAAATTACAAGAGAGGGAACTACGCAAGCATGATGAATTTCCTGCACGAGGTTTAGTGGGACCGAGAACTGGCAGGGAAATCATTAAATGAAATGATGGAATATGTGACAACAATATGCAAGGAAGGGGAGGAGAGGTTCGTACCCAAGGGCAACAGGCATAATGAGAAGGCCAGGGCGAGCCCTTGGTTTCCCCAAAGGTGTAGAGAGGCTAAAACCAAGTGCGCTAGAGAGGAGAGGAATAGAAGTCAAAGGACCCAGGAGAATAAGGAGAGTAGTCGAATAGCAAGAAATTAATATGCACAGGTAAGAAGGGAGGCACAACGACAATATGAAAATGACATAGCAGCGAAAGTCAAGTCTGACCCAAAGCTGTTGTACAGCCACATCAGGATTAATATTATTATTATTATCAAAAGAAGCGCTAAACCACAAGGGTTATACAGCGGCCATATCAGGAAAAAAAAACAGTCAAAGACCAGGTAATCAGCCTGCGGAAGGAAGGGAATTTACAAGAAACTGCCTTGAAGTATGTGATGAGCTCAACAAGAAATTCAAAGAAGTAATGTCAGTGGAGACAGAAACGGCTCCAGAAAGACGGAGAGGCGGGATTCATCATCAAGTGCTGGACACGATACATACAACCAAGGAGGAGGTGAAGAGGCTGCTAAGCGAACTAGATATCTCAAAAGTGATGGTGCCGGATAACATCTCTCCGTGGGTCCTGAGAGGGGAAGCAGAGGCGCTCTGTGTACCACTAACAACAGTCTTCAACACATCTATCGGAACAGGGCGACTACCTGAGGTATGAAAGACAGCAAATGTAGTCCCAATTTTTAAAAAAGGAGACAGACACGCAGCCTTAAACTACAGACCAGTGTCTCTGACATGTATTGTATGCAGAGTCAATGAGAAAATTATCAGGAGAAGAGTGGAAAGGAAGGAGCTTACAAACGACAACCAGCACGGATTCAGTGACGGAAAATTCTGTGTAACAAACAAACTAGAGTTCTATAACAAGGTGAGAGCATTAAGACAAGAGAGTGAGAGGGGGGGGGGTAGATTGCATTTTCTTGGACCGTAATCCTTTAACATAGTTCCACACTAGAGATTAGTGCAAAAGCTGGAGGACCAGGCAGATATAACAGGGATGAGGAAGACAAGAGCGAGTCACGGTACGTGGCGAGAGGGCGCCTGTCACAAGCGGGGTTCCACAGGGGGTCAGTCCTAGGACTGGTACTGTTTCCAGTATATGTGAACGACATAACGAAAGGAATAGACTCAGAAGTGTCCCTGCTTGAAGACGATGTGAAGTTAATGAGGATAATTCAGTCTGAGGAGGATAAGGCAGAACTACAGAAGGATCTGCACAGGTTGCATGCCTGGTCCAGCAACTGGCTCCTGGAGTTCAACCCCAATAAGTGCAAAGTCATAAAGATCAGGGAAGGGCAAAGAAGACCGCACACATAGCACAGTCTAAGGGGCCAAAAATCTACAAACATTACTCAAGGAAAATGATCTTGGAGTGTGTATGATACCGAGCACATCTCCTAAGGCGCACATCAACCAAATAACTGCTCCAGCATATGGGCGAATAACATTCGGACATCTCACTAACGAGTCGTTCCGGACCCTCTACACCGTTTACGTCAGGCCTATAGTTGAGTATGCAGCTCCAGTCTAGAACCCACACCTGGCTAAGCACGTCAGGAAACTAGAGACAGTGCAAAGTGCAACGAGACTAGTCCAGGAGCTAATGGGCATGTCCTACGAGGAGAGGTTAAGAGAATTCGACCTGATGACACTGGAGGACAGGAGTGACGGGGGGGGGGACATACCTGGGGTATACCTGGAGAGGGTTTCGTGAGTCAACGCCTCCCCGGCCCGGTCTGAGACCAGACCTCTTGGTGGATCAGGGTCTGATTAACCAGGCTGTTACTGATGGACGTACGAACTGCAGTGCGGCTGGTCAGGTACTGACTTTAGGTGCGTGTTCAGTGCCTTCTTGAAGACAGCCAAGGGTCTATTCGTAATCCCCATTATGTATCCTGAGAGGCAGTTGAACAGTCTTGGGCCCCTGACACTTATTGTGTTGTCTCTCAGTGTATTCGTGGCGCCCCTGCTTTTCACTGGAGGAATGTTGCATCTCCTGCCGAGTCTTTTGCTTTCATAGGGAGTGATTTTCGTGTGCAATTTGGTACTAATCCTTCTACGATTTTCCAAGTGTATATTACCATGTATCTTTCTCGCCTGCCTTGCAGGGACTTCAACCGTTCTCAATAATTTAGGTGCTTTATCGTACTTATGTGTGCAGTGAAATTTCTTTGTACACTCTCCAGGTCAGTAATTTCGCCTGCCTTGAAGGGGACAGTTAGTGTACAACAGTATTCCAACGCAGAGAGAACAAGCGATCTGAAGAGAATCATCATGGGCTTTGCGTCCCTAGTTTTGAAGGTTCTCATTACCCATCCATCATTTTTCTAACAGATGTGGTAAATTCATTGTTGTAGTCTTTGAAGGTGAGATCCTCTGACATTATCACTCCCAGGTCCTTCACATTACTTTTCGCTCTATTGTATGGTAAGAATTTGTTGTGTACCCTGATACAGTTTTAATTTTCTCAAGTTTCCATAACAGAGTAGTTGAAATTTCTCTTCAGTAAACTTCATATTGTTTTCAGTGGCCCATTTGAAGATTTGGTTGATGTCCGCTTGGAGTCTTGCGGTGTTTTCGATGGAGGTCACTGTCATGGCAATTTGGGTGTCATCCGCAAAGGAAGACACGGAGCTATGGTTTACATTTTTGTCTATGTCAGATATGAGGATGAGGAACAGGATGGGAGCGAGTACTGTGCCTTGTGGAACAGAGCTTTTCACCGTGGCTGCCTCAGACTTTACTCTGTTTACTATTACTCTTTGTGTTATATTTGTTAGGAAGTTGTAAATCCATCTACCAACATTTCCTGTTATTCCTTTATCACATCTTTTGTGCGCTATTATACACACACTAGCTAAGGTGGCCAGAAGAGCTCACACGGGTAGAGCAAAGTTACTAGTTATGAGCGATTTCAATCACAGAGATTGATTAGGAAAACCTGGAGCCACATATGGGGTCCCGAGACATGGAGAGCTAAGATGATGGTAAACCTCATGCATCAACATGTTAGGGACACTACCAGAGAGAGAGGGGAAGATGAACCAGCAGAACTAGACCTTGTGTTCACCCTGATTAGCTCAGACATTGAGGACATCACATAAGAAAGGCCCCTTGGAGCTAGTGATCACGTGGTTCTGAGCTTTGAATACATAGTAGAGTTACAACTAGAGAGGGTAACAGGAGTAGGATGGGAAAAGCCAAACTACGAAAGGGGGGACTACACAGGTATGAGGAACTTCCTGCAGGAGGTTCAGTGGGAAAGAGAATTGATAGGAAAGTCAGAAAACGAAATGATGGGCTACGTAACAACAAAATGCAAGTAGGAAGAGGAACGGTTTGTTCCCAAGGGCAACAGAAATAATGGGAAGACCAGAACAAGCCCCTGGTTTACCCAAAGGTGTAGGTAGGCAAAAACTAAGTGCACTAGAGAATGGAAAAATAAAGAAGACAAAGGACCAAGAAAAATAAAAAGATTAGTTGAAGAACCAGAAATGAGTATGCACAGATAAGAAGGGAGGCCCAGTGACGGTACGAAAAAGACATAGCATCAAAAGTTAAGTCTGAACCAAAGCTGTTGTATAGCCACATCAAGAGGAAGACAGTCAAAGACCAGGTAATCAGGCTGAGGAAGGAAGATTGAGAGCTCACAAGAAACGACCAAGAAAAATGTGAGGAGCGCAACATGAGATTTAAGGAAGTATTTACAGAGGAGACAGAAAGAACTCCGGGAAGTCAGAACAGGTAGGTACACCAACAAGGGATATACCAACAAGTGTTGGATGAAATACACACAACCAAAGAGGAGGTGAAGAAGCTGCAAAATGACCTTGATATCTCAAAGGCGGTGGGACTGGACAACATCTCTCCTTGAGTGCTTAGAGAGGGAGCAGAGAGGCTGTGTGTGCCACTAACAACAATTTTCAACACGTCTATTGAAATTGCGCAACTACCTGAGGTATGGAAGACGGCAAATATAGTCCTCATTTTTAAGAAAGGAGACAGACACGAGGCACTAAACTATAGACAAGTGTCACTGATGTGTATAGTATGCAAAGTCATGGAGAAGATTATCAGGAGGAGAGTGGTGGAGCACCTGGAACGGGACAAGCTTATAAACAACAACGAGCACGGATTCATGGAAGGCAAATCCTGTGTCACAAACCTACTGGGGTTTTATGACAAGGTAGCGGAAGTAAGACAAGAGAGAGAAGGGTGGGTAGATTGCATTTTCTTGGTCTGTAAGAAGGCCTTCGACCCAGTTCCCCTCAAGAGATTAGTGTAAAAACTAGAGGATCAGGCACATATAACAGGAAAGGCACTGCAATGGATCAGAGAATATTTGACAGGGAGGCAGCAACGAGTCATGGTACGTGACGAGGTGTCAGAGTGGGCACCAGTGACAAGCGGGATTCCACAGAAGTCAGTCCTAGGACCAGTGCTATTTTTGGTATATGTGAATGATATGACGGAAGGGATAAATTCAGAAGTGTCCCTGTTTGCAGATAATGTGAAGTTATTAATGAAGATAATTAAATCGGATGAGGATTAGGCAGGACTACGAACAGACCTTGAAAGGCTGGAAGCTTGGGTCAGCAACTGGCTTCTCGAAATTAGCCCCGCCAAATGCAAAGACAAGAAAGATCGGGGAAGGTCAAAAAAAAGACCGCAGACAGAGTATAGGCTAGGTGGCCAAAGACTGCAAACCTCACTCAAGGAAAAAGATCTTGGGGTGAAAATAATACCGAGCACATCTCCTGAGGCGCACATCAACCAGATAACTGCTGTGGTATATGGGCGCATGGCAAACATGAAAATAGCGTTCCGATACCTCAGTACCGTTTACGTCAGGCCCATACTGGAGTAAGCAGCACCAGTTTCGAACCCACACCTGGTCAAGCAAGTCAAGAAATTAAGAGAAAGTGCAAAGGTTTGCAACAATGCTAATTCCAGGGCTAAAGGAATGTTCTACTAAGAAAGGTTAAGGGAAATCGGTCTGACGACAGTGGAGGACAGGAGGGTTAAGGGAGACATGATAACGACATGCAGAATACTGCGAGGAATTGACAAGGTGGACAGAGACAGGAAGTTCCAGAGATGGGACACAGAAACAAGGGGTCATAATTGGAAGTTGAAGACTCAGATGAGTCAAAGAGATGTTAGGAAGTATTTCCCTAGTCATAAAGATATCAGGAAGTGGAATAGTCTAGCAAATGACGTAGTGGAGGCATGAACCATACACAGTTTTATGACGAGGTATGATAAAGCTCGTGGAGCATTGAGAGGACCAAGCAACAATCAGTGAAGAGGCGGGCCCAGGAGCTATGTCTCGGCCCCTGTAACCACAAGTTGGTGAATACAAATAGGTGAGTACGCACATACACACACAAACACTCACTCACACACACACACACACACACACACACACACACACACACGAGAGATATAGAGGATATGATAACGACATATAAAATACTGAGAGATTTCGACAAGGTGGACAGAGACAGAATGTTCCAGAGATGGGACACAGAAACAAGGGGACACAGTTGAAGACTCAGATGAACCACAGGGATTTATTTCTTCAGTCACAGAGTTGTCAGGAAGTGGAATAGTCTGGGAAGTGATGTAGTGGAGGCAGGATCCATACATAGGTTTAAGGAGAGGTATGATAAGGCTCATGGAGCGGGTAGAGTGACCGAGTAGCGGCCAGTGAAGAGGCGGGGCCAGGAGCTGTGACTCGACCAATGCAACCACAACTAGGTGAATACAACTAGGTGAGTACACACGCACACACTCACACACAAACACACACAAAAAACAAACATGAAAAACCACAACAATGGAGCAATACTTAAGGAAACAACATTACGTTATTTTCCAGGAGAAAGAATGGTAATGGTAATGGTAATGTGGGGTCCCACAAAAGTCTATACTGGAACTAGTAGTGTTTATTGTGTACTTAAAGTACATGACAGAAAAAAAATCGAGTCAGAAATATTCCTGTCGGAAGATGGCGGAAAGTTACCGAGTCGATAACAAACAAAAGTAAACCGGGAAAGACAACAAAGCCATATGGGCGACTATCAAAATTAATCTAACAAGTGCAGAAAATGCAAACTTCTGAATATCGAGAAAAGGCAGAGACGACTGGAAGCGGAGTACAGACTCGGGAGAAGAATGGCTACAAGTCTCCTTAGAAAGGCAAGGACCTCGGAATGAGCAAAGTTGGGAGCATATCTCGTAGCGGAATAGCAGCTGCAGCAAAATCAAGACTAACAGATTTAAGGATAGCTTTCAGGATGCTCAACAAGGAGTCAACCATGAGATTATATACGGTGTTTGTCAGTCCCAGCTTGAAGATTGCAGCAGGATATGGAAGTAACCTCTGATAAAATATGTATGTTCTTGAAAAAAATAAAGATCTGAAATAAGACTAGTCCGAGAGTTAAGTGGTATGAGCTCTGACGATAGACTAAAAAAAGCTAAGCCTGATTACATTAAATTAAGCGTGTTCTGAGTATGTTACAATTTATTCGGTGTTCATCACACAACCACGGCTTGCATTCATTGTGTACTCTCCTAACTGGCACTTAGGTCGCAGTAGCTGCAGGGCCCCAGGCTATTCTGATTCTTTCAAGTTTAAAAGACAATCAACTGGGTGAGAGTTGCTCCACGGACGAATTAATGTTATTTTTCCCCAACGTGGCTGGTGGCAGTTGCATACTTTCACTGGTCAAGTAAACAAATACTGGACCGAACACATCGACTCAAGGCTGAGGGACTGATTACCAAAAACTACTCCTCATCTTCCACCGTTCTTCTCTCTATTGGACTGAAAAAGACACTGGCTGAAACTTTCTACAGTGAAGATTCCCAAATGTTGTACAAGTGCCTCATTCTATAACTAAATGTTTAAGTCGCTGAGCGATACAAGTGAGGTATTCCCAGTATACCATAACCCCAGCCCACTGCACTTCAGTATGTACAAGAAGCATAGCAACTGTACCAAAAAAAAAATTCAAAAGGCAGAGGAAGTGCAGCCCAATTTCCAGAAGAGACCTAAGTCTCTTGAAGTATTGTTTGTATATTTTCGTTGTTGACTGGGTTTAATTCCAGTTGTTTGATCTCCTGATGGTGCTGATATATACTGCCCCTTGCACACAAAATCTATTTTACCACCTCCCTCCAACCTTTCCTAGGCCGACCCCTACCCCGCCTTCCCTCCACTACAAATTTATACACTCTCGAAGTCATTCTATTTCGTTCCGTCCTCTCTACATGTCCAAACCATCTCAGTAACCGCTCCTCAGCCCTCTGGATAATAATTTTGGTAATCCCGCACCTCCTCCTAATCTCCAAACTACAGATTCTCTGCATTATATTCACACCACAAATTGCCCTCAGATATGACATCTCCACTGCCTCCAGCCTTCTCCTTGTTGCAACATTCACCACCCATGATTCACACCCATATAAGTGCGTTGTTATAACTATACTCTCATACATTCCCCTTTTTGCTTTCACAAACTCCTCAGTGCACCACTCACATTTTTCCCCTCATCATTTCTTTGATTCACCTTATCTTTCATAGACCCATCTGCCGACATGTCCACTCAAAGATATCTGTATACATTAACCTCCTCTATACTCTCTCCCTCCAATCTGATATCCAATCTTCCGTCACCTAATTTTTTTGTTATCCTCATCACCTTACTCTTTCAAATATTCACTTTTAATTTTCTTCTTTTACACACCCTACCAAACTCATCAACCAACTTCTGCAACTTCTCTTCAGAATCTCCCAAAAGTACAGAGTCTTCAGCGAAGAGCAACTGTGACAACTCTCATTTTGTGTTAGATTCTTTATCTCTTAACTCCACACCTCTTGCCTATACCCGAGCATTCACTTCTCTTACAACTAAATCTATAAATATATTGAACAACCATGGTGACATCACACATCCTTGTCTAAGGCCTATTTTTACTGGGAAATAATCTCCCTCTCGCCTACACACTCTAACATACTCTTCACTGCTTTCAGTAACCTACCTCCTATTTCATACATTTGCAACATCTGCCACATTGCCCCCCTATCCACCATATCATATGCTTTTTCCAAATCCATAAATGCCACAAAAACCTCTTTACCATTATCTAAATACTGTTCACCTATATGTTTCACTGTAAACACTTGGTCTACACACTCCCTACCCTTCCTGAAGCCTCCTTGTTCATCTGCTATCCTGATCTACGTCTTACTCATAATTCTTCCAATAATAACTCAACCATCCACTTTACCATGTATACTCAACAGACTTATTTCCCTTTGTTGTTCACAATTTATGTAAACGACATTGATGAGGGAATAAATAGCGACATAAGCAAGTTTGCTGATGATACCAAAATAAGACGCCTAATTCATTTTAATGAGGACATTAGAGCACTCCAGGATGATTTGAATAGACTGATACAGTGGTCGGAGAAGTGGCAGATGCAGTTTAATATAGACAAATGCAAAGTTCTAAACACTGAACAAGAAAATAACGATACCACATATAAACTAAATAATGTAGTTCTTAACATTACTGATTGCAAAAAGGATTTGGAAGTTCTGGTTAGCAGTAATCTAAAACCATGACAACAGTGCATAAGTGTTCGCAATAAAGCTAACAGAATCCTTGGCTTCATATCAAGGAGCATAAATAATAGGAGTCCTCAGGTTGTTCTTCAACTCTATATAACTTCGGTTAGGCCTCATTTAGATTACACTATATAACACAATTTTTCCTCCTGGCAAGTGTTATTTTCCAACTCCTTTTATTGCAAAACAATAGAAAATGCCCATTATTTCTTTTAAACTTTGCTTTTGTGGCTTACAGGGTGAATTTTTGACAAAAATGGCTAGATTTCAATTTTTTTTGCTAGTTTTGGATGCAAAACAAAAACATATAATAAAATGAATAAAATTTACATATATAAAATAAAATTTACACAAATTATATTTTAAACTGTCTGAAACATATTTACAAAGTTTAAAATGAGCAGTTTTTTCTAGATTTACGAGCAGCAACAAATCACTTTCCCGTTTAAGCCCCCAAATGTTGTCTCCCGTCATATTTTCATTATAAGATCCCTGATATCTGTGTTCAAAGTCCATTATATCCTGTTGGAAGCACTCCCCTTGCTCCTCTGAGTATGCTCCCATATTCTCCTTGAAACTGTCAAGATGAGCATCAAGGATATGGACCTTAAGGGACATCCTACAGCCCATCTGACCATAGCTTTTTACCAAGGTCTCAACAAGTTCCACATAATTGTCGGCCTTGTTGTTGCCCAGAAAGTCCTGTGCTACAGCAACAAAACTTTCCCAGGCTTCCTTTTCCTTCTCTGTGATTTTCTTTGGATATTCTGAGCACTCCATGATTTTCCTGACTTGTTGTGCAGTGAAGATGCCAGCCTTCACCTTTGCCTCTGAGAGCTTGGAAAATAAGTCTTGAAGATACTTGAAGGCTGCAGACTCTGACAGGAGCTGTAACAAACTGTTTAAAGTGTAATGTGATGTGCAATGGAGTGAACATAATATTTTGAGGATCCACCAATGGTTTATGTTTGATATTACGTCTTCCTACTGAGAACTCAGTCCTTTGAGGCCAGTGCTTCCTCTGGTAATGTGCTGCTCTGTCTTTACTATCCCAATGACAGATATAAAAGGGAAACTTGGTAAAACCTACTTGGAGTCTCATAAAAAATGCCACCATTTTGAAGTCTCCAATAACCTTCCAGCCATACTTATCATAGTTCAAAGCTTCCAGTAGAAGTTTGACACTGTTGTAGTCCTCCTTAAGATGCACTGAATGAGCCAAGGGATGAGATGGCTACTTGTTCCCATTGTGCAGAAGTACAGCTTTTAGGCTTCTGGAGGAGCTGTCAATGAAGAGTCTCTACTTCCAATTTCATTAATCAGGTCTGATACATCATTACAAATAGCACAACCTCTCTTCATTAGTGAACCTGACTCACAAAATCGTAATGACACGATTGCAAACAAACCATACCGCGGGTTCGAACCCCACCCGTGGTATGGTTTGTTTGCAATCGTGTCATTACGATTTCGTGAGTCATTTTGACGTCTTTGAGGGGGACTTGAGCTAGAGTTCGTCACGACCATGCTAGCGGGAGATTCGTCTGTAAAAACTTGCATTTGTGGACACAGTGGTGCCTATGCTAACCTTCCTATGGTGTAGAAATATACCTAGTTGGATTAATCTTATTGAAGCTAGCTGGCCCAGTGGCTTACGCGACGGTCTGGAGTTTTGAGACTCTGTGACCGCGGGTTCGAACCCCACCCGTGGTATGGTTCATTAGTGAAGCTTGAGAAATGTTGGTGACGTTTTCTTTGGCTTGTCACTTGCACACTTTCATCCACCAAGTCCCACTCCTTGAGCCTTGAAATCAGTACCTCAGCATTTGACTTTGTCAAACCAAGATCTCTGATAAGGTCATTGAGGTGTGTTTGGTTTGGGTAGTAAGGATTCCTCCCAACAGCTGCATCTGTGAGATCATAGTCTTGTTCACTGTGCTCTACATTTTCTGATTTGCTGCTTTCTTCTTCTGACGGTTGACTTCTTTCTGGAGGTGTAGGTACAGGAAGATCACCACTCTGTGGTACTGGTGTAATAGAAAAGGGAAGGTCTGGATAAGAAATAGCAGGTGCATTTTTCCCAGTTCGGCGTTTGAAAGGATCCACCAGGCAGAAGTAGCAGTTGGTTGAGTGATCAGTGGGTTCACACCATATTCTAGGAACAGTAATCTTCATGACTCTTTTTGCTCCTCTATACCATCCTGAAAAAGAACAAAAGAATTAGTTTTTGTTACATGCAGTTCATTGAAAATGTTCCTATTCAATATTTTACCCTTCACATAACTAATGACTTTCTTACCTTCCAGTGTTTTCTTACAATGGTCACAAGCAACATGAGGTGCCCAGGTCTTGTGTTGGTCCCCAACTGGCATACCAAAATATGCTTTGTAAGCTTCAAACATTTTTTTAGATGCTGTTACAGAGAACTTCTTTGTTCTTGTCTTAATGAATTGACCGCATATGTAGCAGAATGCATCTGGAGAATGATTGCAGCCTCTTGATGCCATTTCACTTCTTCTGATGTGTCTTCTCAGGCAGCCAGAGCTGAACTGAATGCTGGTTTGTGAGTCCCTGTTTTTATATTTGCCAAACAAAACCCTAGAACATAAAAGTTTTACAACAGTTTTTCTTGAAAGTGTTCCAGAAGTGTCCTGACCACAAAAGCAAAGTTTTGGGATCAAAATTGTTTTTTTTTAAATTTTGTTTAGTTATAAAGAATTGGGAAATGATGCTTATTTCCCAGGAACACCACAAATGTAAAAGTGTGTTACATAGTGTTATGCTGCACAGTTCTGGTCACCGTATTACAGAATGGATATGAATGCACTGAAAGACAGGACTCGCAGCAATGGTTTTATGTTGGAAAATTCAGATTCAGGAAGGATATAGGAAAGCACTGGTTTGGTAATAGAGTTGTGGATGAGTAGAACAAACTCCCGAGTACTGTCATAGAAGCTAAGACGTTGTGTAGTTTTAAAAATAGGTTGGATATATACATGAGTGGGTATGGGTGGGTGTGAGTTAGACCTGACTAGCTTGTGCTAATAGGTCTGATGCCGTGCTCCTTTCTTAAGTGGATGTGAATTGACCTGACTAGGTGGGTCATTGGTTTAAGCCGAGAGGTGACTTGGGCTTCCCTCACACGGGCCAGTAGGCCTGCAGCAGTGTTCCTTCTTTCGTATGTTCTTAAATCGGAAGAAACTTGAGATGAAAATTTCCCATAGAGTTTGATCTTATGGTTACTGCTACACTATGAGTTGGATACGTTGTTGTTCAACCAAACTGACAGAACATAGAACAACAGCCGCTGTTTCTCTGCCTTGATGTGTTCACTACACAGGATATGATAAATGCTTTTGAAAATCGACAAGTTGAAGATTAAGACACTTAAGCAACATATGGGAATCTTTATAAAGTTTCCCATATGTTGCTTAAGTGTCTTAATCTTCAGTACATAGGATAAGCCATTTTCTTTCAAATTAGAATGATAAGGTTGGTGCAGTTTCTGCACAAGAAGGAATAAATAAGAAGAGCAGGCAAGAAAGCGCCCTCATTCAATAATAACAATTTGTGTTTGCTGGGTAAACGCCGATAATAATTCATTCTCATGTTGTGTAATAAACAAAGTTTAATGAAAATTCTTGAGTCGTAAGGTGTAATCACATCTTTCCGTGCTCAAATTGGACCATAAACATAGGCGATTGTCGCCAGTGGTTTAAATTATTAGGTATCCGCTGAAACACGCCACCTATAGTGGCTGTCATATGCCGTAACCAGAGCACCATGTGTCTCAAGACACGTAGTAGACCCAACACCTTCACCTCAAATCTCATAGAAGACAGATGAAGTGTAACTTACATCTCTCAATAGAACTGAGAGCAACATGTAACTCAACACTCTAAAGAGTTAAAACTGTTGGAAATCAATATATTTCAGAGGCCCAGCAGTTTTAGCAATGGTACTTTTAAGAAGACTTTCATACGATGACTAACTCCCTCAAAAGGCTCAGGAGTAGAAATTAAAATGACTCTAATACTCTTCAGTTATGTATCAACACCATCACGAGATCAAACATTTGGAACTCAACTCAGTCAAAATATACAAACGATATATTTGAAAATATACAAACGATACTGCAAAATAATGCGAAAATATCTTCGTGTCCCTGAGAAGCCTAGGAGCTGTAAATCAGCATCTCCATAGAGCCATGAGTTTAACTTAGTCCAGTCCAGTATTAAGCATGTGTCAATCTATGTTAAAGAGACAATTTTGGTTTTTAAGGAGAATTAAACTTGAAGCTATTTCATGGAAGCCAATTAATTGAGCTTTATGAAATTTAAAGCATTTTTTGTCCTGTACCCGGGGGAGGGGGATATGCCAGGGACGACAACTCTTATAACTTATAAATAAAAATCTAAATATATTTTCAAATCTTAGAATTTATCGTTAGATGAAGAAAAAAAATAATCTCAAAGACAGCTAAAGAGAAATACAAAAAAAAAAAAAAAAAAAAACCAGAAATAATATAGGCTTATTTCATATAAATTTTCAGCAAAAAAAAAATAGTATCAAAATTATTTTAAATCATGGAAGCTATTCCAAGATAAAAAAAAAATTCAGGTAATTGTAAGAGGTCATATATTAAAAAATGCTTGAAAATATTTCAGCTAGCCATTTGCAATATACCAGAATTTTATATATGTGTGCTGGGTTCCACACTCATCGACACCACCAGGGACCCAAGGGCAGCCACTTTCATGTTCCAGCACCTCAGCGTGGCCATCCAGAGGGGAAATGCATGCTGTGTACTGGGCTCGCGTCCGGCTTCGGAGGAGCTGGAAGAGATTCATAATCTTTGATATATTGTACCAATGTATTCATGCTCATGTTTGTGTTTTCTGTCAATGTATTTTGTCTATTAATAAAGCACTCATTCAATATATATAGGGAGTGGTAGGAGAAGAAAATATTCTAACAGCTCCGGGGAGAACCTCGAGTTTTCCCTGAGGTACGTTTATTGTCTTCTCTGAGGATGAGGGTCCCCAGCAAGTTCTAGAGGTGGTACCTCCCTATATATTTAAAAAAAAATGTATATATATATATATTTGTGGCAGTGAAGCAGCAGACCGATTCGGGTACCATGGTCTTGTGTGTCGTAAATCCGAGGGAAAGATTGAAAGACATGAAGAGGTTAATAACATTATCAAGAGGAGCCTCACAACAGCCGGATGCCCAGCAGTAAGGGAGCCACCCCAACTATGCAGATCTGATGGTAGCCAAACGCGTCCAGATGGTATCACCCTTCAAGCCTGGACAGACGGCAAGCAGGTGGTGTGGGACTACACATGTGCATCTACCTTGGCTGATATCTATCTCCAATACACCAGGGAGGAAGGAGGGGCAGATGCCACCTTCAGGGAGTCCCAGAAGTCGAGAAAATATGGAGAACTTGCCCATCATTATATGTTTGTTCCCATAGGCTCGGAGACCCTTGGCTCATGGGGAAAGAGTGCATCTAAGTTCCTCAAAGAGCTGGGCAAAAGACTCAACAGGGTAACTAGAGATCCCAGGGCAGCTAGTTTTATGTGCCAGCGACTCAGCGTTGCTGTTCAGAGGGGTAATGCATGCTGTATTCTGGACACACGCCCCAGCTCGGAGGAGCTGGATGAGATTTTCGCATTATAATCAGTGACAAACATGTAACAATATGTGCTAGACATGTATCTCTCACCTCGTGTACTGTATATGCCATCTTTATATCAACAATGTATCTCTTAAATCTTTTGTACCATATTATGTAATAAAATATACCTATTGGTAAAAAAAAATTAAAAGATGGGGTGGTAGGGGAAGTGGAATATTCAAATGGCTTCATGAAGAAATCCAAATATTCTTCCTTGAAGCCTTTTTATCCACTTCTCCGGGCTATGGGTCCCACAATTTGTACCAGAGGTGGACCCCAGCTTTATATATATATATATATATATATATATATATATATATATATATATATATATATATATATATATATATATATATATATATATATATATATATATATATACTCTTTCCTATACACGAATAGGCAAAATTGGTCAATTAGCAAGGACTCATTTAAAATTAAGTCCTTTCTTAAATTTGCTCTTATGCGTTTAAAGATATATTTTTTCATTTATGTTAATGTAAATATTAAAAAATTTGTACCAAAAGCACCTTAGGAAACTTACCTAACCTTATTATAACAAGCAAAATTTAATTTAACCTAATGCAACTAAGTATATTTTAGATAAGTTTACAGTATTTTAATAATAAACAAACACAATGAAATATATTTTTTGTTAGGTTCAGAATGATTTTTGCGCAATTATTGCATACACAAATTTTCGCTTGCCTTATTCGGCAAGAAGAACGTTTCTATTTAAGCCAAAATGGACGAGGGGCTCGAAACCGCGGTCTGTAAATTGTACAGCACATTAATAAACGAAAGAAACAATCATTGCAGCCTTATTTTCCTTTGCAACTGTTCCATCTCTGTTCTTCGTCTTATGTTTGTGCTCACTGTAGATTTATAATGTATAGTTAGTTTAACAATACATTATACAGCATTAATGATGTAAATGAATGGTTCAGAGAACCGACAAGTTGATAAATTGGACACATATGCAACACTTGGGTATCTTTATTGAGGAAACGTTTCGCCACACAGTGGCTTCATCAGTCCATACAAAGGAGAATCATGAAGATCAGGAGAAGTTTGAGGTAATCAGTCCCTCGGCCTTGAGTTAGTCAGTCCATCAATCTTGAACAGAATACAGCATATGTGCGAAGGAGAAGCTTATATACCGTAGGCAGGAGAGGTGCAGCAGTCGTAGGTTGTGTCACATTTGTCCAATGTGGAAGTAATTGAAATGTGTACTCACTGAACATCATATTTTCTGTGGCCCGCTGGAAGACTTTGTTTATATCAGATTGAAGACTTACTGTCTTCTCAGTGGATGACACTCATGCTGATTCTAGTATCGTCAGAAAAGGATGACAAAGGACCTTGTTTATGTTCCTGTCTGCAGAAATGATAAGGAACAGGATAGGAGTAAGTACTGTGATTTGGGAACACAGCTTATGACTGTGACAGCCTCTGACTTTGTTTACTATTGTTCTGTGTGTTGTGTTGTTTAGAAAGTTGAAAATCCATTTGCACACTTTTCCAGTTATTCCTTTAGCACGCATTTTGTGTGCTATTACCCCATGATCGCACTTGTCGAAGGCTTTTGGAAAGTCGGTGAACACTATATCTGAATTCAGTGTCCTCCAGTGCATTTAAGACCATGTCATAGTGGTCCAGTAGTTGTGAGAAGCAGGAACAACAGTGTACCATCATTTTAACTACTAATACAACACTGTACTATCATCACTACAACTAACACAACACTGTACCATCATCACTACGCAACTAACACAACACTGTACCATCATCACTACAACTAACACAACGCTGTACCATCACCACTACAGCAACTAACACAACACTGTACCATCTTCACTACAACTAACACAACACTGTATCATCATCACAACAACTAGCATTGTACCATTATCACTACAACTACTAACACTGTACCATCACTACAACTACTAGCACTGTACCATCATCACTACAACTACTAGCACAACAATGTACCATTAACACTACAACTACTAACACTGTACCATCATCACTACAACTAACACAACACTGTACCATCATCACTACAACTACTAACACAACACTGTACCATCATCACTACAGCAACTACTAACACTGTACCATCATCACTACAACTACTAACACAACACTGTACCATCATCACTACAACAACTACTTGCACTGTACCATCACTACAACTAACACTGTACCATCACTACAACTAACACTGTACCATCACTACAAATACTAACACAACACTGTACCATCACTACAACTACTAACATAACACTGTACCATCATCACTACAACAACTACTAACACTGTATCATCATCACTACAACTAACACAACACTGCACCATCATCACTACAACTACTAACACTGTACCATCACTACAAGTACTAACACTGTACCATCATCACTACAACTAACGCAACATTGTACCATCATCACAACAACTACTACAACTAACACAACACTGTACCATCATCACTACAACTAACAAAATATTGAACCATCATCACTACAACTAACACAACACTGTACCATCATTACTACAACTAATAACACTGTACCATCATCACTACAACTACTAACACTGTACCATCATCACTACAACTAACAACATTGTACCATCATCACTACAACTACTAACACTGTACCGTCATCAATACAACTAACACAACACTGTACCATCATCACAACAACTACTAACACTGTGCCATCATCATTAAACTACTACAACTAACACAACACTGTACCATCATCACTACAACTAACACAACATTGTACTATCATCACTACAACTATTAGCACTCTACTCTGCTGGCACTACCACCATCACAGTTACCATCGCTACCACCATCACACCTTCCATCACTACCACGATCATTACAACCACCACTATCATTATCGCCATAATTATCATTACCTTCACACTCACTATCATCACTATCACCACAATAATTGTCACAACTACCACCCTCACTACCAAAATTATACTTTCTTCTCAGTACCAGTATTGCTACCATCCCTACACTACCACCACAACTATAATTAAATCAACTCTACTACCCCTTACCACCACTACCACCACTACAACTACACATCCACAACCACCATCACCGTCATGACCAACACAACTATCACTGACTACCACTATTACTATTATTACCACCACCAGGACTACAACCACCTTTACCACCACTACCACAACCTTCTCAATAATTCCAATGTAATAACACTACAGCATCTACACCATACAATATTATCTCATTAGTATTTACCACTCCCTTTTTAATAATAATAATAATAATAATCATAATCGTATTTGTTTTTCGGTTGTTCCAAACTATATTGCTAGTGATTGTGATATAGTGAGTACATCACATCACTATCAGAGTAAAACTCATAGATTATGGTTCGTTAGTAAAAAACAAAAATGACTGGCGAGTCTTCTGAGGAAGTCTTCCAGGACTTTTTCGTCACATACGATGGGCTATTTGACTTGTGTGAACTTGATAACAGAAGACGGTTGGGAAGCGGAGTGTCTGGGACTGCGTATAAGGTGATTTTTAAGGATAAATACGCTTGTCTAAAACTTGGTCAATGTTTGGAGGATCAAAAGTCATTTGACGACGAAGCTAATATATTGGCTGAGTTAAAAGGTGCAGGTGGGGCCCCCTTGTTGTACTGTGTATGTAACAACTTCCCTGCCATAGTTATATCCTTCAGAGGGGGCACTACTTTGTATAAGTATTGCAAGAACAATGAGGTAGACTTAGAAACAATGTTATCGATTTTTGTTAAGGCAGGAAGGAATCTGCAGGAGATCCATTTACGGGGATACACTCACAATGATTTCAAGTCAGACAACATCCTCGTCCACGAAACAGATGACACCATGGAGCTCAATATTATTGACTTTGGTCTCAGTACCGAGGTGGGAGGTTACATTAACTGGTATCATACCCCTGAAGAACACGAAGAATATCCCCACTACGCTCCCGAAGTGTTTTTTGGTGGACCATGCACCCCAAAAGGTGATGTTTATTCTCTGGGATATATGATGTTTAACCTTCTAGGTTCTTACTTTCGAAAAAAGAAAATTCCAGGCCCATTGTGTCTTATTAAATTGATTGATTTTATGATGGACGCAGAGAGAGGAAGAAGACCATCCATCATTCAAGTGGTTGAGATACTGGAGGAAATAATCGATCACCTGGGGACCAGTGCCATGCCACAGGACGCTGCCGCATCAGAAGCCGACGCCACATCTCAGACGTACACAGTACCACGGGACGACGTTCCATCACAGACCGACGTCCCATCAGAGGCCGACGCCACATCACGGACGTACACAGTACCACGGGACGACGTTCCATCACAGACCGACGTCCCATCAGATGCCGACGCCACATCACGGACGTACACAGTACCACGAGACGACGTTCCATCACAGACCGACGTCCCACAACGGGCTGACACATTAGATGGATCTTATTCCATAATAAAGAAGCTAAAACATGTAGCACTGCGCCACGCCTTCTACACCGCACTTTCTTGTGTGTTCAGTTACATACATCAACCATCTTATGGCAACATATACTGAGATCCTCATAGTACTGTACCACTGTAATACTGTAACAGTCTTGGTACTTCTCTGCTCAGTATTTGAGTTTTCTGAACAACAGTGAATAGAGTTATGTTCATTATTTTCATTTCAATACAAGGAAATCTTTTTTGTTTTATTTAAAAATATATTTTATTTTAAAAGAAGGAACCTAATTTATTTATATATAAAAAAGGAGCTCAAGGAGCAGCCACCTCCACGTGGTGAGTTCTGGGTATTTTGTGATTGGATAAAAACCTCTTACAAAATAGCTGAGAGCTGCTCATAATCTGGGGGCGTTGACAGCCGAAACACTCTCCAGATATAATATATATATATATATATATATATATATATATATATATATATATATATATATATATATATATATATATATATATATATATATATATATATATATATATATATATATATATATATATAAATATATATATATATATATTTATATTTTTCCCTTCTGTGTTCTTGCCCTACCTTATGTGGGTCACTAGCTCCCTTGCAGTGCTCCTCTTTCTTAGTATTTGACTGACTCCACTACTACTACTACTACCACCACTACTACTTCCACTATTACTCCTCCCCCACTTTTACAAACACCTCTCCACTTACACCTACACCCACAATAGACTACAAAACTGTCAAGTCGCCACTGCTGCTCACTCTGCAATGGTAATCTCTCAAGCTTACCAATCAGACTACTCACATATCCTTAACCTAATCTTCTCTGCTAACAAGCTTCCCTCTCTAATTATCCCTCCTTCCTGCTTCTCTTCTAAGCCCCGTACAACCTCTCCCTCCGACCTCTCTCCCACCACCCCTATTCCTACCCCCACCAGCTCCCCTCCTCCCCTACCCCACTTCACATCCACCCCTCCTAAAAACACCGTTTTTGCTGCCGCTAGGACTACCCCTCCCCTTACCTCATCCCTTACCAAAGCTTCCACTTCCTCTGCATCCACCTTTGCCCACTCCTCCTCCACCACATCCAAGACTTCATCCAGGTCCAACTCCACCTCCTCCAGACAAAAACCACTCAATCCTAAACTTGCCCCAACTTCTGACAGACACACCAAAGAACATAAAAACAGATCTATCTCTTCCTCCCCCTCTAGGAAGCTGGTCCGTAAAACCTACAAACACACATACACCGATGGCACCACTATCACCGGCTTTAATCTAAACTCCTCCCCAGACATTAACTTTGCTACGACGAAACCATTAAATCATATTTAAGGTGATTCAGTTCAACGTACGTTCTTACTTTATAATTAGACACCTACTGGCCGAACTCCTTGAAGCAGAGAGGCCAGATATTGTCTTACTAAACAGCACCTGCCTCAAAGCCCCTCAGCGTATCCCTCATTATGGTTATACAGTGGAACCCCGGTTAACGAACACCCCGGAAATCGTGCATTTATGTAAGTATAATATTGTAAGTGCTTGTGGAAGTGTATTTTTTGGGGCCTGAAATAGATTAACCTAAATGACATTTTTCTTAAGGAAGTAAATTGTTCGATAATGGCAGCCAGGCAGGCTTCGCAATGAATTTTTTCGTTAACCGGGGTTCCACTGTCTGCACACAGTCCCCTACGATCCCCACGATGAGGGTTGCCATCCTTTCCAAATCCAACATAAAACATGAATTTCTCCCAATCCCTTTTATTCAGCAACACTGTCTTGCGGTCAGAATACACACCCACCTTGACCCCTTCATCTTCTTCACTACTTATGCTCCCTAACTATTCTCAACAAGGCAAACCCGACATCATTCTGGCAAATCGAGCTAGCTCTCTCTTTCAACACTACATCTCACCTGGCCCTATTACAGGCTCTGACCACATCCCAGTCACCTTACACATCTCTTCCAACCCTATCCTCATCCCAGCCAGACCGTCCTTCTACTAGAACGCTGACTGGTATGCTTTCAAACAACATATAGATAATACTAACCTCACCTATGACTACAACAATAAACCTATCTCTGACATTGACACTCAGGTTGATCTCATCCAGGACACCATTACACAAGCAGCCAACTCCGCAATACCAAAGAAAACTCACACCACTCGTTATTCTTTCAAACCCTCAATCAGAACAAGAAGATTAATTATCTGCTACCACAACCGCTTCCTCTACAACACACATAGATTTAATCAGTCTACACAGTCTAGACCAAGACCACAACTCTCATTGGTCACAGCTCATACTACAAGCAGACAAACAGCGAATTAAAAACACCAAAGCCTTCTGAAACTTTATCAAAAAAATCAGAGGCACCACACCCACCAACAAATTTAAACACATCACCCACAACAACACACACATCTCAGACCCGCAGGCTGCTACTAACATCTTCAAACACATCTGGGAGAACATCTTCCACCCTCACCCACCCCACCCTAACGCCATCCAACACATTCAGAACATAGAACACTGGAACACTACACACACACACGAAACAACACCAGACAGCCACATCCATCTGGACTCTCTTACCTCCTCCCAAGAACTCGACACTTCTTTCACCAACACAGACATTAAAACTCTCCTCAGACACCTACCTCCCAAGGCTCCTGGTGCCTCTGGCTTAAACCATATTATCCTAAAACACCTTCCTGACTCTATCATTACTGCCTACACAAACGTCCTCAATGCCTTCCTTGCTTCTGGATACTTCCCTTCCCTCTTCAAAGCTGCTACCGCTATCCTCCTTCCCAAACCCAAAAAAAGACCACTCTGACCCTAGAAACTATCGCCCCATCAGCCTCCTCGAAACATTTGGTAAACTCTTTGAAAAACTCATCAACCATCGCCTTCGCAGATACCTGGAACACAACTCACTTCTTTCTGACAGGCAGTTTGGCTTCAGAACTCGCAGATCTACACAGGATGCCATTAACATCATTCTCAACTACATCCACATAAACACAAAACAAAGAAACAGGACAGCCCTGGTCGCACAAGACGTTGAAAAAGCTTTTGATACAGTCTGGCACGAAGGGCTCAAACAAACTCTGCACTAACTTTAACCTGCCTCTCACTACTCGTAAACTCCTCTGCAACTTCCTTGACGGCCGCACCATGAGAATCAAATTCCAAGGCTGCTACTCTGACTACTTTACACTAAATGCTGGAGTACCCCAGGGATCTGTCTTCTCCCCTACCCTCTACATTTTATACACTAACGACATTCCAACACCTGTATACCACAACTCCATCACACTAGCCTATGCAGACGACATTACACAACTCATCACTCACGCCAATACAGATACACTCTCACACAAAACACAAAATGAGGTTGACAGGATTGCCATCTGGGAACAAAAATGGAGGATCAAATCCAATGCAGCAAAATCCAGCATTACATATTTTAACTATAGGAAACGTGATCATCCATTATCTGTCGAGCTCAGAACAGCTGACACCTGCACCTACATCCCCATCACACAATCTGTCACAGTCCTTGGCATTAATCTTGACTACCTTCTTTGCTTACACAGACACATTCACTCAAAGCATGCAATAGCTAGTAAGGCCCTTGCGGGCCTCTACAAGCTGCAGCATGCCTCCCAACGCACCAAACTACACCTCTACAAATCCCTAATACGTCCGCTGATAACTTACTCTCCTCTAGTCTTCTCTTTTGTAGCCAAAACAAACTTTAAAACTATGGTAGAAAAACAAACTTCTTAGCACGTGTCCGACAAGGTTCGTTCTGCGCTGGGTGCTTGATGTCAGATGGGAGGACTTTGCCACAAGCGAGTCTCTCCATGCCCAGTTAGACATCCCTGCGCTGAATCTGTACTGGAAGTCGCTCAATGACAGACAGATAGACAAACTTGAGACACGACATGACTACTGGACCTCTCTCCTTGACGAAGACATTCACAGACCCACAAACCAACACATCCTTTTCTACTCCTTGTATGATCCTGCTCCTAACCCTATTTTCAAATAACCTGTGGATTCTATGACAGGTACCTTGAGCTGTTCGTCCCTCTGACCCACTTTCGCCTTAGCTGCTGGGTTAAGCCCTGGCTCAATTTCTACACTCTTCTCTAGCGCTAATCTTTGCCTGTCCCGTCCTCCACGTTCACCCCACTGAAGTCTCACCAACAGGAGAGCCTGCTATTCCTGTTATCAAGTCTGTCCCACGATCGCCTTAGCTGCTGGGTTAAGCCCTGGCTCTATTTCTACGACTAAGAAGACTCCTCTCCAGCGCTATTCTTCGTCTGTACCGTCTTTCCCGCTCATCCCATTGGGCTCTTACCTGAACTTATTCATTCATTCATTCATTCACCTGGTCTTCAGAATCTCCACACCAACGGTGCTGAACACACCAACTCCAAGGCCGAAGGACTGATTACCTCATATTTTGTATATAGTTCTACTGTCTTCAAATTATGTCCTAGAATTTTGTATTGATAAAGCCACTGGATGGCGAAACGTCTACTATAAGCATACCCAGATGTTGCACATGTGTCTTAATTTCATCTTTCTGCTTTGTATTGGACTGATGAAGCCAATGTGTGGCGAAACGTTTCTTCAATAAAGATTCTCAAATGTTGCTTAATTGTCTTATTCTCCAAGAAAGGAGGAACACTACAGCAGGCCTGTTGTCCATACAAGACAGGTCCTTCACAATCCATCCCACTAAAGAGCCAAGTTCGCCTATATTGGAGATCATTGACCTCTTTGCTCTCGGGCCGAGAGGTTGTGTTGTGCCGTTGCTCCTGACTTGGTCTTTTCTGCAAGATGGCGACCAGTAGAAGGAGGAGAAGCAACACGGTGTGTGTTGAGATGCTACAGGGTGCTATTTACCCAGCAAATGCTTCTGTTTTGCTGCCAGCGATTATTCGTGACACCTTTGGAGTTATCAATGATGACCTTTACGGCGTTGCCTTGAATGGCTCAAAGAGAATCTTTGTGAAGTTTAGCACAGCAGAGGCGTATGAGAAACAGTGGAGCGGTTCCAGGAGAAATGTATCATTGTCAACACTGGATTAGAGGTCAGGCTAAGGGATGCCTCGACATTCTATACTTACGTTCGTGTGTGAAACGTGCCTTTTGAGGCCATTGGAGTGGACATTAGTGAGGTGTTTCAACAATAAGGTGTTGTGCACATGACAACAATGGGGCGCTGGTCGGACGGAATTTATGCCGGAATGCCTGAGGGTTCTTATACCTTAAAAATGTCCTTAAAACGCCCCATACCGTCATATGTCATGCTGGAAGACTTTAGAACGCAAGTTTTTGTCACTTACGCTGGACAGCATAAGACTTGTAGAGTGTGTGGGGCGTACGACCATATGGCGGCGGGGTGTCCCACAGCCATGGCGCCGGGGTGTCCCACAGTCATGGCGCCAAGAATGTTGGCTCCTAATGTACCTGTGGTACAACCTCTTTTGAGGAACCTATACCTGTGAATGTGGTGGAGATGGGTAACGCCAGTTGGGCGGATGTAGTACAAGGAGTGGGGGACCGTTGTGTGACACTCCCTGAAGCACTGGGTGCTTTGCCAGTGGGTGAGTCAGAACATGTACTTGAGACTGAAGGGATGGTGGAGAGTGTGCAACAAGAGGAATTGCCGAAACCAGTGCAAGAGATGATACACACTTTTCTGGCTGGTTCGGAGGTGGATGCCTTGGGAACGGATAGGATATTGCAGGGAGAGGAGGAAAGGCTTATACAGGCAGTTAGTGTTATAGAGGATGGGGTAGACAGGCTACAGAAGCAAGAGGTGGAGGTCGTTGTGCATAGGGAAGAGGAAGTGAACACATATGAGATGGAGGTTGGGGCTAAATCTAGAAAGAGGGCGGGCAAAACATCAGATGATGATGTTCTAACACCTGCCCAGCGTTCAGGCAAGAGGGTATGGGTGGAGGTGACAGGGAAAGGGAAAGTGGGAGCCCAGGGGAGGGCAGGGGTACATGGTGTGAGACAAGACAGGGATAAAGGTAGTATAGTGAAGAGTGCCGCAGGTAGACCACAGAAACACAGGGAAAAGCCCCCGATGCTGTATTCCAGTGTTTAACTATAAATGCAAATGCCCTTAGGGCTGAAGTAAAGCGTAGTTGGATGGAAGTAATACTGAGATGATATGACATAGACGTGTGTTTCATACAAGAGCGTAACTTTAGGTGTGGTAGAGATGTGAGATTAAAGGGGTATCAAATGTTTACAGGTAGCTCGGGGAAGTTCAAGGGCGGGGTAACAGTGGGTGTGAAAGAAATCAGTCCCTTCCGAGGAAGGAGGAGGGGGGAGTGTAGTGAGTTGTGAGTTTTGGGAGGCATATGGGTGTGCTTTGTAGGTATTTACATGCCTGCTGACAGTAATCATAGAGTTAAGGAGGAGTTTGTGAGGGATGTCTTGACTTTTTATTTGAGAGGGCTGTGATGATTACATTGTTGGGTGGCGACTGGAATTGTATTATTAGGAAAAAAGATGTTGAACCTAGAGGGGCGGGTTGTGAGTTAGGGGCCTTGCGTATATTATTAAGGGAGGTGGGGTTTTAGATGTGGTAAGGGAAGATGGTTGGGGAGTAGAGCATACCGTCGTGAGGAGAGGATATGCTGCCAGATTAGATCATGTGTACATCACAAAGGATGTTACAGTGGGGAGGGTTCGAATGCTAGATATTGGTTTTTCAGATCATTGAGGTGTTTTAGTGGAGGTGACATGGGAGGGAATGGTACGCAGGTACAGTAGTTTTTGGAAGATGAATGTACGTTTGCTGTGGGGGGAGGTGGAGCGAATATTATTTGCTGAATGGTGAGGGTCATTATGGATAGAAGGGGCAGGGGAACGGGAGAAGGATTTTCTGAAATGGTGGGAAACATGTGCGAACCAGAATCAGATTTTACAGAAATAGAGTAGAGGAGGCTGGTGGAAGTTTGGTCTTCAGAAGTATTTAGAGGGTCAGCTTCAGGAATGTTATGGGGGGGTATGCAAGTTTGGGAAATAGAGGACTTGAGGGGTAGGTTAAAAGACATTCAAAATGACCGCTTTGACACCATAAGAGTTAGGGGAGGTATTGAGGAGGCATTATGGGGAGATAAACCATCCAGTTATGTGTTGCGACAGTTCAGGGAAAGACAGAGGTGTACTACGATCATGGGGGTAGAGATGTGTACAGAGGTAGGTGGCTATAACGTGGGACAAGTGTTAGGAACAACGGATGGTATAAGCAATTGTGCTGATTTTTGGTTTGAGAGGAAATTAGTGGAGAGGAAAGAGGGGGGTAGGGAGGGAGAAATTATTGAGGAAGGAATCTTGTGTCATGTAGGAAAAGAGGAGTGAGAGTATAAGTGGAAGTATAAGTGAGAGGAGGTGGGGGAGGCTGTGGCTAGTTTAACTTTAGGAAAGGCACCAGGTATAGATGGAATACCTAATGACTTCTATGTTGTAAACTGGGAGGCATTGCAAGAATGTTTGGAGCTTTTGTTCAATTGTATGAAAGAGAAGGGACGGTTGGTGGAAACGCAGGGTACGGTGGTGTTGTTCTGGTGCCAAAGAAAGGGGGGGAGGACCTTGGGAAATTATAGAGCCTTATCCCTCATGTGTGGGATTATAAAATGTTTGCTAAAATATTGGGTAATAGGATGAAATTGGTGATTGACAAAGTAATACATCAGGGGCAGTTCGGTATACCTGGTAGAAGAATGAATGGGCCATGGTTGAATCAAGGATTTTATTGAGGGTAGAAGAGGGAAGGGGGTGTTCTGGGAATTAAGTGGAAGGAAGCGTATGACTGTGTGGATAGATGAATGTTGGGGATTATATTAAGAAGACAGGGATATGGGGAGGAAATTGTTGCATGGGTAGAGACTTTGTATAGTTCTGCAAAGGTGCGGGTGCAGGTGAATGGAAAGTTGGGACGACAGGTGATGATGGAAAGGGGACTGAGACAGGGGTGTCCCATGTCACAAATCCTTTTTGCGTGTATGCAAGATCCATTTTATAGGTTAATAGAGGTAGGCGTGGGAGAGAGGGGAAGGGGGGGCTTGTGGTGTGGGCATAGTGGGGTATGTAGATGATGCAACTGTACTAGTGGATGGGGAGGAAGGGTTGGTGAACGTGGGGCGTATTATAGAGATCTTTGAGGCGGCAACAGGGATGAGGGTCAATGGTGCCAAATCTAAGTTATTGGAAGTGAGAATGTGGGTGGGAGGGGGCTTGGGAGAGGTGTATTGATGGAATGTTGTGGATAGGATTAAAATTTGTGGAATAATGTATATGGCGGATGTGGAAGAGGCCAGGCAGGTAAACTCTGTGGAGGTGATGAGTAGGGCTCTGGGTAGAATGAGGGGTTGGAGGGCGGGAGATGTAACGCTGATGCAGAGGGTGGTGGTGGTGAACACTCTTGTATATAGTAAGGTGTTGAATGTGGCTGCCATGTATCCTTTGAGGATGGAAGATGTAAGGGACTTACAAAGGAAAGTGTTTAGGTATGTGTGGGGGTATGGAAGGCCGTGGCTAAGAAAGAACGTCGTCATGATGAAAGTCCAACGAGATGGGTTGGGACTTATTCCCTTGGAAAGTCAAGTGAAAGCAGTGTATGTAAAACTGTTTTTTGAGGAAACGGGGAAGGGGTGTGGGTAATATGTGTAGGGAGGGTCATGGAGGATGTACGAAAGTGGTGGGAGGGGAGGGATCTGCGGGTGTGTGAAGATATGGCAAGGCAGTTGTTGGCAGTGAGGGAGCCTAAAAGGGTAAAGGTGGGTAGGCTGGGGAGGGGTGGTGCAGGGGCAGGAAAAATTTCTGGTTTATAATTGGATGGAGATTTGGGGGGAGTTTAGAAAGATGCGTTTCAGGCCTAGGGTTAGGGAAGTAGTATACAAATTTTTATTAGGTATATTGGCATCAAGGTCGGCATTGTATAGAATGTTGCTGGTAAGTACGAACGCATGTCAGTGGAGTGGGGATGAGGAGACAGTGCTGTCTACTTTTGTGAATCTTTAGAGGTGGTGAGGCTGTAGTTTGCAAGGGTGATAGTATTGGTGGGAGGGGGCAATCATGTATATAGTCGCAGATTTTTTGCACGTATCATGGGGAATGCTGGAGGTGGGTGAGGCCTGTAGGGTAAGAGCATTAGCGGGTAGCGTGTATCGGTCCATGTGTAGAAACAGGATATTATATGGAGGTAAATGGGTATCGAGTTTTTCTGAGGGATATAGATCATTAACGATAGAAAAATTATTACGATGATTAAACGTAGTGTTGGAATGGACTGGTTTCATTGCAGGATAGGAGTAGGTAGGGTGGGGGTAGATGTTGTGTTGCATGTGTTTCTAGGAGTCTAGTAGTATGATACTGGGGGAGGGTGGAAGACTGGAGACTAACATACTCTGTTATTGAAAGATGGGGTAAAGACAACTGACGCGAAAAAGGAGTATAGGAATAGGAGAATGAAAGTGTGTATCAGAATGAACCATACTAACATTATGACGTAACGAAGGACTTGATCAAAGAAATGGAGTACGCCAGCGAGGGTTTCCGGAAGTGTTGAGAGGATGTGTTATTAATGATTAACAATTTTCAAGTCATGTTTCTTTTAGGAACTGCCAATGCTAGTTCCTTTAAATGGTGTACTTAAATTATGTTTTATTGCTTTAATATGTTGGGAAACAAAATGGATCAGACGATTTTTTTCTTATCAATATTGTAAGAGTTTCAGTTGTTAAGAGATGATATTAAGGAGTACAAAGTTTCCTTTATTGATAAGACATATTAAATATATTAAGGAAGTATGTACGGTTAATGCGTTCTTTAATATGGGCATAGGCTTTATGAAAGTGTATGAACTGATCTTTTGATTATTGTAATGTACTATTCTCATTATATAATGTTAGTTCTTGTGTTACTGTTAAATAGACATTGGCACTCTTGGGATGATTGTAGGGTTTAGGCTAATCTGACGTCATATATTGTACTAGTGCGATACCATTGTCATTATATTATTATGGATGTCTCGGGGCGTGATGGTGACATTATCACGAGTTGTGTGGAGGCATAATGTATCGTGATGTCAAATAATTATATTATAGATATAGTATTGGTTCTCTGGTTTCTTGTTGGTTATGACATCATTGTTTTAGATTCATGCACTAATGTTTAGGTTTTAATACCACTGTTGTTCAGGGTTGCGTGTTGATGATGTACAGTATTTAAACAATCTAGAGTTTCATGCAATAGTGAGAACACAACAAGCGGAGTGGTACCGGTTGCAGAACACAACAGGCGGAGTGGTACCGGTTGCAGAACACAACAAGCGGAGTGGTACCGGTTGCAGAACACAACAGGCGGAGTGGTACCGGTTGCAGAACACAACAAGCGGAGTGGTACCGGTTGCAGAACACAACATGCGTAGTGGTACCGGTTGCAGAACACAACAAGCAGAGTGGTACCGGTTGCAGAACACAACAAGCGGAGTGGTACCGGTTGCAGAACACAACAAGCGGAGTGGTACCGGTTGCAGAACACAACATGCGGAGTGGTACCGGTTGGCTTTCCTTTTGTTTATATTGATAAGACATATTATATATATTATGGAATTATGTATGATAATGCATAATTTATATGAGCATTGGCTTTATGGAAGAATAAGAAATGATCTTTTGATTATTGTAATATACAATTCTTATTATATAGGTTGACACTACTGAAGTCTCCCAGCTCAAGTTGACACTACTGTAGTCTCCCAGCTCAAGTTGACACTACTGTTGTCTCCCAGCTCAGGTTGACACTACTGTAGTCTCCCAGCTCAAGTTGACACTACTGTAGTCTCCCATCTCAAGTTGACACTACTGTATTCTCCCAGCTCAGGCTGACACTACTGAAATCTCCCAACTCAGGCTGACACTACTGTATTCTCCCAGCTCAGGTTGACACTACTGTAGTCTCCCATCTCAAGTTGACACTACTGTATTCTCCCAGCTCAGGCTGACACTACTGAAATCTCCCAACTCAGGCTGACACTACTGTATTCTCCCAGCTCAGGCTGACACTACTGTATTCTCCCAACTCAGGCTGACACTACTGAAATCTCCCAACTCAGGCTGACACTACTGAAATCTCCCAACTCAGGCTGACACTACTGTATTCTCCCAACTCAGGCTGACATTACTGAAATCTCCCAACTCACCCTGACACTACTGTATTCTCCCAGCTCAGGTTGACACTACTGAAATCTCCCAACTCAGGCTGACACTACTGAAATCTCCAAGCTCAGGCTGACACTACTGTATTCTCCCAACTCAGGCTGACACTACTGAAATCTCCCAACTCAGGCTGACACTACTGAAATCTCCCAACTCAGGTTGACACTACTGAAATCTCCCAACTCAGGCTGACACTACTGAAATCTTCCAGCTCAGGCTGACACTACTGAAATCTCCCAACTCAGGCTGACACTACTGAAATATCCCAACTCAGGCTGACACTACTGAAATCTCCCAGATCAGGCTGACAATACTGAAGTCTCCCAGCTCAGACTGACACTACTGAAGTCTCCCAGCTCAGACTGACACTACTGAAGTCTCCCAGCTCAGACTGACACTACTGAAGTCTCCCAGCTCAGGCTGACACTAATAAAGTCTCCCAGCCCAGACTGACACTACTGAAGTCTCCCAGCTCAGACTGACACTACTGAAGTCTCCCAGCTCAGACTAACACTACTGAAGTCTCCCAGCTCAGACTGACACTACTGAAGTCTCCCAGCTCAGACTGACACTACTGAAGTCTCCCAGCTCAGACTGACACTGCTGATGTCTCCTAGCTCAGACTAACACTACTGAAGTCTCCCAGCTCAGACTGACACTACTGACGTCTCCCAGCTCAGGCTGACACTACTGAAGTCTCCCAGCTCAGGCTGACACTACTGAAGTCTCCCAGCTCAGACTGACACTACTGAAGTCTCCCAGCTCAGACTGACACTACTGAAGTCTCCCAGCTCAGGCTGACACTACTGAAGTCTCCCAGCCCAGACTGACACTACTGAAGTCTCCCAGCTCAGACTGACACTATTGAAGTCTCCCAGCTCAGACTAACACTACTGAAGTCTCCCAGCTCAGACTGACACTACTGAAGTTTCCCAGCTCAGGCTGACACTACTGAAGTCTCCCAGCTCAGACTAACACTACTGAAGTCTCCCAGCTCAGACTGACACTACTGAAGTCTCCCAGCTCAGACTAACACTACTGAAGTCTCCCAGCTCAGACTGACACTACTGAAGTCTCCCAGTTCAGACTGACACTACTGAAGTCTCCCAGCTCAAGTTAACACTACTGTAGTCTCCCAGCTCAGGCTGACACTACTGTAGTCTCCCATCTCAAGTTGACACTACTGTAGTCTCCCAGCTCAAGTTGACACTACTGTAGTCTCCCAGCTCAGGTTGACACTACTGAAGTCTACCAGCTCAAGTTGACACTACTGTAGTCTCCCAGCTCAAGTTGACACTACTGTAGTCTCCCAGCTCAGGTTGACACTACTGTAGTCTCCCAGCTCAAGTTGACACTACTGTAGTCTCCCATCTCAAGTTGACACTACTGTATTCTCCCAGCTCAGGCTGACACTACTGAAATCTCCCAACTCAGGCTGACACTACTGTATTCTCCCAGCTCAGGTTGACACTACTGTAGTCTCCCATCTCAAGTTGACACTACTGTATTCTCCCAGCTCAGGCTGACACTACTGAAATCTCCCAACTCAGGCTGACACTACTGTATTCTCCCAGCTCAGGCTGACACTACTGTATTCTCCCAACTCAGGCTGACACTACTGAAATCTCCCAACTCAGGCTGACACTACTGAAATCTCCCAACTCAGGCTGACACTACTGTATTCTCCCAACTCAGGCTGACATTACTGAAATCTCCCAACTCAGGCTGACACTACTGTATTCTCCCAGCTCAGGTTGACACTACTGAAATCTCCCAACTCAGGCTGACACTACTGAAATCTCCAAGCTCATGCTGACACTACTGTATTCTCCCAACTCAGGCTGACACTACTGAAATCTCCCAACTCAGGCTGACACTACTGAAATCTCCCAGCTCAGGCTGACAGATTTCCACAACTTGTATGAGCACCATCCTGAGTGATGGAATATGACAGGGAAACACAGCTAGCTGGTGTTCCCACTGTGTAACTGTCATATATAATGGTGTAGCAGCACACTGGTGGTGTTCCCACTGTGTAACTATCATGTATAATGGTGTAGCAGCACACTGGTGGTGTTTCCATTGTGTAACTATTGCATAATAATAATAATAATAATAATAATAATAATAATAATAATGTAGCATCACACTGCTGATCTCTCTCTCTCTGTTGGCACAACTGAGCCTACTTATGTAGTATTATATACTATAAATAACATTATATAAATAAAAAAGAAATCTCATTCTTAACCCGGATCATAGAGATGCCTTTGTTAATTGCTTTGATTAATGCAATAATAATTATGAACCAACTGGCACACACCATTGAGAAGTTACTCACAGATCTTGCGAATAGAAAATGAGGACGCAAGTCTTCCACCATCAATGTTAACAAACACCACCATGAATGTTAACAAACACCACCATGAATGTTAACAAACACCACCATGAATGTTAACAAACACCACCATGAATGTTAACAAACACCACCATGAATGTTAACAAACACCACCATGAATGTTAACAAACACCACCATGAATGTTAACAAACACCAACATGAATGTTAACAAACACCACCATGAATGTTAAAAAACACCACCATGAATGTTAACAAACACCACCATGAATGTTAACAAACACCACCATGAATGTTTACAAACACCACCATGAATGTTAACAAACACCTCCATGAATGTTAACAAACCACCATGAATGTTAAAAAATACCACCATGAATGTTAACAAACATCACCATGAATGTTAACAAACACCACCAAAAATGTTAACAAACACCACCATGAATGTTAACAAACACCTATATGAATGTTAACAAACACTAGCATGAATGTTAACAAACACTAGCATGAAAGTTAACAAACACCACTGTGAATGTTAACATACACAATCATGAATGTTAACAAACACCATCATAAATGTTAATAAACATCACTTTGAATATTAAAAAACACTCATGAATGTTAACAACATCATAAATGTTAACAAACACTACCACAAATGTTAACAAACAACATCATAAATGTTAACAAACACCATCATCAATGTTAAAAAATTCCATCATAAATGTTAACAAACACTATCATAATGTTAACAAACACCACCATGAATGTTAACAAATACCACCATGAATGTTAACAACTATCATAAATGTTAACAAACACCACTATGAATGTTAAACACCATCAAAAATGTTAACAAACACCACCATGTATGTTAACAAGCACCATCATAAATGTTAACAAACACCATCATAAATGTTAACAAATACCATCATAAATGTTAAACACCATCATAAATGTTAAACACCATCATAAATGTTAAACACCATCATAAATGTTAAACACCATCATAAATGTTAACAAACACTACTAAAAAATTAACAAACACTATCATAAATGTTACCAAACACCATAAATGTTAAGAATCTTCATAAATGTTAACAAACACCATCATAAATGTTAACAAACACAATGAATGTTAAAAAACATTATCATGAATGTTAACAAACACCATCATGAATGTTTTCAAACAGAATGAATGTTAAAAAACACCATCATGAATGTTAACAAACACCACCATGAATGTTAAACACCATCATAAATGTTAACAAATACCATCATAAATGTTAAACATCATCATAAATGTTAACAAACACCACTAAAAAATTAACAAACATTATCATAAATGTTACAAAACACCATAAATGTTAAGAATCTTCATAAATGTTAACAAACACCATCATAAATGTTGACAATCACAATGAATGTTAAAAAACACCATCATGAATGTTAACAAACACCATCATGAATGTTAACAAACACCATCATGAATGTTTTCAAACACAATGAATGTTAAAAAACACCATCATGAATGTTAACAAACACCACCATGAATGTTAAACACCATCATAAATGTTAACAAACATTATCATAAATGTTAACAACAACCCCAGCCTATATTAAATCCTTAACTGATTATGCTGCTCTCAAATTAATATTCTCTCTGACCCTTGGAATTAATGTACAACGAAGTGCTCAGAATTATTCTTGACTGTCCTAAAACTACCAAGGCTCTTCAATATGGGTAAGGAACTTTGTGTTCCTGGTAGCTGTGATAAGATTATTGAAATTAACACTGTACGAGGTGCTGTCCAAAAGTTCCTGGACTGTTGCGAAAATAAAATATAGGTTTACTTTATCACTTAGTTGTCCCGCTAGAAGTACTCTCCTTGGGAGGCTCTACACTGATCCCAACGCTTCTGCCACTTCTTGAAACATTTCTGGAACTCTTATTGCGTAACGGCGTCTGGCGTAGTCTGACATTCTGCTTGAATCTCTTCCGGGTCATTAAAATGCTGCCTCTTGAGAGCCAGTTTATATTTGAAGAGAGAAAGAAGCCGCAGAGGGCTGCCGCAGGGGGCTGGATCTGGGAAGTAGAGAGGGTGGGGACGACCCCCATGTTATTTTTGGCCAGAAAACTCTGGACAGACAGTGTCACGACAGAGTGTCGTGTGAGCAGTGACCATTCCTCAGACGTCTCAGAATCTTGATGTAAAAATTTTGGTTAACCCTCCACCCTGCTGGAACAAATTACTGATGAACGATTCCCACTTTGTCAAAAACAATGAGCATGGTCTTGACATTGCTCTTAACTTGTAGTGCCTTTTTTGGCCTGGGTGAGTTGGAGCTTTTCCTTTGTAAAGACTGTTGCTTCAGGTCCAAGTTTCATCACCAGTAATCATTTTAGAAAGAATATGTGGGTCTTGCTCGACTTTTTTTCAGGTCATGACGAACATCCAAGAGGTGGTTTTTCTGGTCTTGAGTCAGCATGCAGGGCAGAAATTTCACATCCACTCACCTCATGTTCAAATATTTAGACAAAATGCTTTGACATGACCCATATTAAATTCCCACAACACTCGCAGTGTCTTGGATACTCAGCGATGATCTTATCAATAACCTTCCTCACTTTTTCAATGTTGGCCTCTATTTTTAACATTGATGAACAACCAGAGTGTATATCATCTTCAACTGACATTCGTCCTATTTTGAGTTGAGACACCATTCAAAACACTGTGTCCTACCCATTGCTTTGTCATCAAATGTTTGCTGAAGCATTTCATGAGTTTCATTAGCCATTTCAATGATCTTGAAACAGAATTTGACACACAAGCTGTTTTTTTAAAGATTCCGTTCTATTACACAAAAAATCGCAACAACGCAATGACAACACGATAGAAAATACTCTTCTAACATAAACGGAATGACCGATCGCACTGAAACTCACAATGCTGCTACACAGATGATCTATGCCGCCTCTATATTTCCCCCAGGGTGGGTGCGAAAATTTGAATAGGGAAACTTTTTGATAGCTCGTTGTACTTAGCATTAGAATGTTGAGAAATGAACCAGATACTCTCACTACAAATCTTACTAAATATCTGGAAATAACTACACAGAAAAAGAAGATGAAAAAAAGAAAAAGAAGAACTGCGATACATGTCCTGGAACAGCAGTCGTCCGCGTAATATACAAGTGCTATGTTAGCCAGGCGGATCTGTCCCAGTGCTATGTTAGCCAGGCGGGTCTGTCCCAGTGCTATGTTAGCCAGGCGGATCTGTCCCAGTGCTATGTTAGCCAGGCGGGTCTGTCCCAGTGCTATGTTAGCCAGGTGGGTCTGTCCCAGTGTTATGTTAGCCAGGCGGGTCTGTCCCAGTGCTATGTTAGCCAGGCGGATCTGTCCCAGTGTTATGTTAGCCAGGCGGGTGTGTCCCAGTGCTATGTTAGCCAGGCGGGTCTGTCCCAGTGCTATGTTAGCCAGGCGGATCTGTCCCAGTGTTATGTTAGCCAGGCGGGTCTGTCCCAGTGCTATGTTAGCCAGGCGGATCTGTCCCAGTGCTATGTTAGCCAGGCGGGTCTGTCCCAGTGCTATGTTAGCCAGGCGGATCTGTCCCAGTGCTATGTTAGCCAGGCGGGTCTGTCCCAGTGTTATGTTAGCCAGGCGGGTCTGTCCCAGTGCTATGTTAGCCAGGCGGGTCTGTCCCAGTGCTATGTTAGCCAGGCGGGTCTGTCCCAGTGTTATGTTAGCCAGGCGGGTCTGTCCCAGTGCTATGTTAGCCAGGCGGGTCTGTCCCAGTGCTATGTTAGCCAGGCGGATCTGTCCCAGTGCTATGTTAGCCAGGCGGGTCTGTCCCAGTGCTATGTTAGCCAGGCGGGTCTGTCCCAGTGCTATGTTAGCCAGGCGGGTCTGTCCCAGTGCTATGTTAGCCAGGCGGGTCTGTCCCAGTGTTATGTTAGCCAGGCGGGTCTGTCCCAGTGCTATGTTAGCCAGGCGGGTCTGTTCCAGTGCTATGTTAGCCAGGCGGGTCTGTCCCAGTGTTATGTTAGCCAGGCGGGTCTGTCCCAGTGCTATGTTAGCCAGGCGGGTCTGTCCCAGTGCTATTTTAGCCAGGCGGGTCTGTCCCAGTGTTATGTTAGCCAGGCGGGTCTGTCCCAGTGCTATGTTAGCCAGGCGGGTCTGTCCCAGTGCTATGTTAGCCAGGCGGGTCTGTCCCAGTGCTATGTTAGCCAGGCGGGTCTGTCCCAGTGCTATGTTAGCCAGGCGGGTCTGTCCCAGTGCTATGTTAGCCAGGCGGGTCTGTCAGAGTGCTATGTTAGCCAGGCGGGTCTGTCCCAGTGCTATGTTAGCCAGGCGGGTCTGTCCCAGTGCTATGTTAGCCAGGCAGGTCTGTCCCAGTGCTATGTTAGCCAGGCGGGTCTGTCCCAGTGCTATGTTAGCCAGGCGGGTCTGTCCCAGTGCTATGTTAGCCAGGCGGGTCTGTCCCAGTGCTATGTTAGCCAGGCGGGTCTGTCCCAGTGCTATGTTAGCCAGGCGGGTCTGTCCCAGTGCTATGTTAGCCAGGCGGATCTGTCCCAGTGTTATGTTAGCAAGGCGGGTCTGTCCCAGTGCTATGTTAGCCAGGCGGGTCTGTCCCAGTGCTATGTTAGCCAGGCGGATCTGTCCCAGTGCTATGTTAGCCAGGCGGGTCTGTCCCAGTGCTATGTTAGCCAGGCGGGTCTGTCCCAGTGCTATGTTAGCCAGGCGGGTCTGTCCCAGTGCTATGTTAGCCAGGCGGGTCTGTCCCAGTGTTATGTTAGCCAGGCGGGTCTGTCCCAGTGTTATGTTAGCCAGGCGGGTCTGTCCCAGTGTTATGTTAGCCAGGCGGGTCTGTCCCAGTGCTATGTTAGCCAGGCGGGTCTGTCCCAGTGCTATGTTAGCAAGGCGGGTCTGTCCCAGTGCTATGTTAGCCAGGCGAATCTGTCCCAGTGCTATGTTAGCCAGGCGGGTCTGTCCCAGTGCTATGTTAGCCAGGCAGGGTCTGTCCCAGTGCTATGTTAGCCAGGCGGATCTGTCCCAGTGTTATGTTAGCCAGGCGGGTCTGTCCCAGTGCTATGTTAGCCAGGCGGGTCTGTCCCAGTGCTATGTTAGCCAGGCGGGTCTGTCCAAGTGCTATGTTAGCCAGGCGGGTCTGTCCCAGTGCTATGTTAGCCAGGCGGGTCTGTCCCAGTGCTATGTTAGCCAGGCGGATCTTTCCCAGTGTTATGTTAGCCAGGCGGGTCTGTCCCAGTGCTATGTTAGCCAGGCGGGTCTGTCCCAGTGCTATGTTAGCCAGGCGGGTCTGTCCCAGTGCTATGTTAGCCAGGCGGGTCTGTCCCAGTGCTATGTTAGCCAGGCGGGTCTGTTCCAGTGCTATGTTAGCCAGGCGGGTCTGTCCCAGACGGTGAACCAACAAAGCTGACACAACCAGTGCTTGTCATGTTGACCACGGTGGTAGTAGCCTGTGTGTGTGCCAGGAGGTATGTACGTATGTTGAATTGAAGTTTTAGTTTATCCTGTGTGCTGTATATATGTGTATGAGTATATATGTAATGATATATTGTGTGGAAATACGCTAAGGAATTTGCAGTGCTTTAAAATGCCCCAAGGCCATCTCTTCCTTCCTCCATCCCTCCCACCGTCTATTTCCACTTCCCTCCCACGCTCCCTCCCACGATAGGGCTGGACAACAATAATACTCACCCTAACTTATTCATGTTGCGTCAGCCTTTAATTACACTTGTTCTTAATAACTTACATCAATAACATGTAAGGTGAAGGTACGGTCCCCTGGGTGAAGGTACGCTCCCCTGGGGACTGGGGAGAATTAATTAGAAATAGTTGATCGATCCATGACTGTGGTGGACCAGCCTACCCCCTACCCTTACGTGGTGTGTGATGACTGTGGTGGACCAGCCTCCCCCCTCCCCTCAAATGGTGAGTGATGACTGTGGTGGACTAGCCTATCCCCTACCCTTACGTGGTGTGTGATGACTGTGGTGGACCAGCCTCCCCCCGCTCCTCAAATGGTGAGTGATGACTGTGGTGGACCAGACTCCCCCCTCCCCTAACGTGGTGAGTGATGACTGTGGTAGACCAGCCTACCCCTTCACCTCACGTGGTGAGTGATGACTGTGGTGGACCAACCTACCCCTTCCCCTCACGTGGTGAGTGATGACTGTGGTGGACCAGCCTACCCCTTCCCCTCACGTGGTGAGTGATGACTGTGGTGGACCAGCCTACCCCTTCCCCTCACATGGTGAGTGATGACTGTGGTGGCCCAGCCTACCTCTTCACCTCACGTGGTGAGTGATGACTGTGGTGGACCAGCCTACCCCTTTCCTTCACGTGGTGAGTGATGACTGTGGTGGACCAGCCTACCCCCTCCCCTCACGTGGTGAGTGATGACTGTGGTGGACCAGCCTACCCCTTCCCTCACGTGGTGAGTGATGACTGTGGTGGACCAGCCTACCCCTTCCCCTCACGTGGTGAGTGATGACTGTGGTGGACCAGCCTACCCCTTCCCCTCACGTGGTGAGTGATGACTGTGGTGGACCAGCCTACCCCTTCCCCTCACGTGGTGAGTGATGACTGTGGTGGACCAGCAGCCAGCCTCCTCACGTGGTGAGTGATGACTGTGGTGGACCAGCCTACCCCTTCCCCTCACGTGGTGAGTGATGACTGTGGTGGACCAGCCTACCCCTTCCCCTCACGTGGTGAGTGATGACTGTGTTGGACCAGCCTACCCCTTCCCCTCACGTGGTGAGTGATGACTGTGGTGGACCAGCAGCCAGCCTCCTCACGTGGTGAGTGATGACTGTGGTGGACCAGCCTACCCCTTCCCCTCATGTGGTGAGTGATGACTGTGGTGGACCAGCAGCCAGCCTCCTCCTCACGTAGTTCAGAAGACACAGGTTAACGTAACAACGTTTCGCTCTGTTTAGTGTTTTATCAAAACAAGTAAACAATGGTGTCCTTCAGTTTTGCTGGCCATACACACTATACCTCCTTCATGGCTCTCTCTGGCCATACACACTATACCTCCTTCATGGCTCTCTCTGGCAATACACACTATACATCCTTCATGGCTCTCTCTGGCCATACACACTATACCTCCTTCATGGCTCTCTCTGGCCATACACACTATACCTCCTTCATGGCTCTCTCTGGCCATACACACTATACCTCCTTCATGGCTCTCTCTGGCCATACACACTATACCTCCTTCATGGCTCTCTCTGGCCATACACACTATACCTCCTTCATGGCTCTCTCTTCTTTATTCTTTCAACCAACTATTTTTGTTCTCTTCATAACAACTTTGGATTTTACCGCTGAAGCTGCTGGTTTATTGTTCACCTCATATCCATCCTGTGGAGGGTAACGGAAGAGCATATAGATACATAAAAGGCTGAAACTAGTGCCCCCCAAAAAAAAAGGGGTTAGCAGCAGTACATCTAGATACATATCTACAGATTGTATTTTCTTATGCAAGCAAGTTCAAGACATTTGTTTAATATTCCCTGTATATTATTTTCATTAATAATATATCTTGACATATATAATAGGTTATTATATTATATATATCCGCATTCCTCAGTAAGTGGACACTTAAACACATAGTGTTCAATAGTGACCATAGTGCTGGCCACATACTTTGCATGTAGTTTGATCATCATCTGTGTGTCTCCCAAACTGCCAGAAGTACTTGTAGCCAAGCCTAAGCCTGGCCACTACAATATCAGTCAGTCTGTTCACATTGCAAGTTGCTCCATAAACATACTTATCTACGTTCATGTCATCACAGTTAGATATAGATTTACTCAGGCTTCTATCTGCATTCCTATAATATTTACGTTCATTATTTACTTCGCTCCTAATATTATTCTTAATACACAGATATACCAAAGTTATATTCTACATTTTTCCACCAGGATAATTTCTTTGGCTAACTTATCAGCTTTATCATAAATGAGTAAATGAAAGTGAGATGGAATCCATAACAATTGTACATTAATTCCTTTTATTCCGATTTTTGAGTATCTATACGTGGCTTCTCCAGTGAGCATGTTGTTAAAGTCATTATGTGAGTCAAGAACCTTCAGTGATGACATAGAATCAGTAATAATCACTGAGTCAAACTCAGTGTCATAAGTTAACTTTAGTGCCATTAGGATGACAAACAATTTAGTTTGCAGTATAGACGTCCAGTTGTTAATTCTTATGCCTAACTCAACAAAGTTCCTATTGTTCTTAACTAGGGAGGTGATAACAAGAGCAGATGAAGCCCTGCCAGTAGACTTCTGCTTAGATCCATCAGCCTATATAATCCGTGATAAATTATTACTAACAGTTTAGCGAGAAATTTATTCTTGAGTAGTTGCCTTTGCAAGCGATTTAAGAAAGGGATTACTAGTGCTAAGCTTCATGGTAGGGGCTACAGGTATGTGATATTAAATGAACACAGCTTCCATGGAGGGGTGAAATGTTCTTGTTGTCTACAGTGATACACTTCGTGCAAGTTATAAAACTTAATGTAACTGCATGTTTTCACAACCCATTTAGATCTCTATTTATTTATTGACATACAGTTATTGTCTGGTTTATTTCTTAACATTCTAATACGAAATATTAATCTCAAAAATCCTATCAATGATACTGGAGACACCAAGCTCATACTAAGAACCTTCGTAGTGTAAGGACAGCCAAGAATGTTTCTGAGAGCTTCATGTTGTATTAGCTGCAAGGACCGGAGAGAACTTTCCTTAGCAAATATTAACATGGGCGCTGCATAAGCAATTAAGGATGAAATATAGCCTATGTACCATTCTCACATTAGCACCATAGTTGGTGATGTAACCAGTAACAACAGCTCTGAGAGCTTTTATTCCTATCTTTGTATTTCTTATTTAACTGGGGTATGATGTATTTATTGAGGGGTACATCTACAACAAGATATCTGTAAAATTTAACGTAGCTAATGTTATCACCCTGCAAACAGATGGGTGGGGAATGTCGTTTGTTTGTCACTGTCTTAATCAAAGATAAAGATACGATGGGGCATACTCGACTGTATGTTATTTGAACTTCATTGAGTATAGTTAGTTCTCATTTTCTAATGCTCTCTTGTATGGATCATGATATCATCAGCATAGCTTATAGCTGCATGTTTAAGTGAGGTAGGTTGAACATTTAGGAGAGCATTAATTAGAACATTAAATAGCATGGGACTGTGAGCACCTCCCTGCTGTGTACCTAGGAACATTTCTGTAGACTCGCTTCTGAAGAGAAAATAGGATACCTTATTTGACAGATACCCTATTATCGAACTTAGGAGATTACCACCAATATTTATTTTGGCTAGTTCGTGTAGGATAACAGTTTTGTTTGAGATATCAAATGCAAATCAACATTTCACACTATGGTCATGTGTATAGATAAGCAAGTTACAGCTTGATCAACGATACATGAATATAATAAACTATCTCAATATTTTGCATAGCGTGTGTTGTATTCCTTCGGCTCTACTTTTATCTATACTTTAACCCTTGGTGTCTTGTTGTCCCTGTTTCAGGTACTAAGTAGTCTTTATATATTCTCTTGTTCCTTTACAACCTTGTGTGTGATGTCTTGTCTCTTCTTTACTTGGTAAATTAGACACATATGCAACACTTGGGTATCTTTATTGAGGAAACGTTTCGCCACACAGTGGCTTCATCAGTCCATACAAAGGAGAATCGTGAAAAACAGGAGGAGTGTGAGGTTGTCAGTCCCTCAATCTTGAGTCGATGTTGTCAGTCCATCAATCTTGAATAGAATAACAGCATATGAGCAGAGGGAGCTTATATACTGTAGACAGGAGAGGTGCAGCAGTTGTAGGAGGTGTCACATTTGTTCAATGTGGAAGTAGGTCGTGCCCAAGGAATAGGCAAGCGAAGAAATCCCTGTATTAAGATACCAAGATGTTGCAGTGTCAGACAGGATGTGAATGAATGGTTCATATACTGTCTACAGTATATAAGCTTCCTCAGCTCATATGCTGTTATTCTATTCAAGATTGATGGACTGACAACATCTACTCAAGATTGAGGGCCTGGCAACCTCACACTCCTCCTGTTCTTCACGATTCTCCTTTGTATGGACTGATGAAGCCACTGTGTGGCGAAACGTTTCCTCAAAAAAGATACCCAAGTGTTGCATATGTGTCTAATTTACCAACTCGTCGGTTCTCTGAACCATTCATTCACACCTTCTTTACTTGCTGCCAATGTAGTCATGTTAATTGTTAACCTTTCATCATACTTCATATGTTTTTAACTCATTTTGTTACACATTCTATATTCTTCATGCTGTCTGATTTCATCCCATTTATCTACATTATTTCCATCATCGGTACATCTCTCCATGTGCTCAATTTTATCCGATTCTGTCTGTAGTTTATATTCTTTATTTTTCCTAAGATTTTTGTATTTAGTAGTAGGTTGGTAGACAGCAACCACCCAGGGAGGTACAACCACCCAGGGAGGTACTACCACCCAGGGAGGTACTACCACCCAGGGAGGTACTACCACCCAGGGAGGTACTACCACCCAGGGAGGTACAACCACCCAGGGAGGTACTACCACCCAGGGAGGTACTACCACCCAGGGAGGTACTACCACCCAGGGAGGTACTACCACCCAGGGAGGTACAACCACCCAGGAGGTACTACCACCCAGGAGGTACTACCACCCAGGGGGGTACTACCACCCAGGAGGTACTACCACCCAGGAGGTACTACCACCCAGGGAGGTACTACCACCCAGGAGATACTACACCCAGGGAAGTACTACCACCCAGGAAGTACTACCACCCAGGGAGGTACAACCACCCAGGAAGTACTACCACCCAGGGAGGTACGTACCACCCAGGAGGTACAACCACCCAGGAGGTACTACCACCCAGGAGGTACTACCACCCAGGGAGGTACCGTACCACCCAGGAGGTACACCACCCAGGAGGTACTACCACCCAGGGAGGTACTACCACCAGGAGGTACTACCACCCAGGAGGTACAACCACCCAGGAGGTACTACCACCCAGGAGGTACTACCACCCGGGAGGTACTACCACCCAGGGAGGTACTACCACCCAGGGAGGTACTACCACCCAGGGAGGTACAACCACCCAGGGAGGTACTACCACCCAGGGAGGTACTACCACCCAGGGAGGTACTACCACCCAGGGAGGTACTACCACCCAGGGAGGTACTACCACCCAGGGAGGTACTACCACCCAGGGAGGTACTACCACCCAGGGAGGTACTACCACCCAGGGAGGTACAACCACCCAGGGAGGTACTACCACCCAGGGAGGTACTACCACCCAGGGAGGTACTACCACCCAGGGAGGTACTACCACCCAGGAGGTACTACCACCCAGGAGGTACAACCACCCGGGGAGGTACTACCACCCAGGGAGGTACTACCACCCAGGGAGGTACAACCATACCCCAGGGAGGTACCACCCGAGTACCCAGGGAGGTACTACCACCCAGGGAGGTACTACCACCCAGGAGGTACACCAGAGTATCCACCCAGGGAGGTACTACCACCCAGGGAGGTCCACCCAGGAGGTACTACCACAGGAGGTACTACCACCCGGGGAGGTACACCACCCAGGGAGGTACAACCACCCAGGAGGCTACCACCCAGGAGGTACTACCACCCAGGGAGGTACTACCACCCAGGGAGGTACTACCACCCAGGGAGGTACTACCACCCAGGGAGGTACTACCACCCAGGGAGGTACTACCACCCAGGGAGGTACAACCACCCAGGGAGGTACTACCACCCAGGGAGGACTACACCGGAGTACTACCACCCAGGGAGGTACTACCACCCAGGAGGCTACCACCCAGGGAGGTACAACCACCCAGGAGGTACTACCACCCAGGGAGGTACTACACCCAGGGAGGTACTACCACCCAGGGAGGTACACCACCCAGGGAGGTACTACCACCCAGGGAGGTACTACCACCCAGGAGGTACAACCACCCAGGAGGTACAACCACCCAGGAGGTACTACCACCCAGGGAGGTACAACCACCCAGGGAGGTACACCACCCAGGGAGGTACTACCACCCAGGAGGTACTACCACCCAGGAGGTACTACCACCCAGGAGGTACAACCACCCAGGAGGTACTACCACCCAGGGAGGTACTACCACCCAGGGAGGTACTACCACCCAGGAGGTACAACCACCCAGGAGGTACTACCACCCAGGGAGGTACACCACCCGGAGTACTACCCAGGAGGTACAACCACCCAGGAGGTACTACCACCCAGAGAGAGGTACAACCACCCAGGGAGGTACTACCACCCAGGGAGGTACCACCCAGGGAGCTACCACCCAGGAGGTACAACCCCCAGAGGTACACCAGGGAGGTACACCCGGAGTACACCACAGGGAGGTACTACCACCCAGGGAGGTACAACCACCCAGGAGGTACAACCACCCAGGGAGGTACTACCACCCAGGAGGTACTACCACCCAGGAGGTACAACCACCCAGGGAGGTACTACCACCCAGGAGGTACTACCACCCAGGAGGTACTACCACCCAGGAGGTACTACCACCCAGGGAGGTACAACCACCCAGGAGGTACTACCACCCAGGGAGGTACACCACCCAGGGAGGTACTACCACCCAGGAGACAACCAGGAGGTACTACCAGCCCAGGGAGGTACAACCACCAGGAGGTAGCTACCCAGGGAAGGCACACCCAGGGAGGTACAACCACCCAGGGAGGTACTACCACCCAGGGAGGTACTACCACCCAGGGAGGTACAACCACCCAGGGAGGTACTACCACCCAGGGAGGTACAACCACCCAGGGAGGTACTACCACCCAGGGAGGTACTACCACCCAGGGAGGTACTACCACCCAGGGAGGTACTACCACCCAGGGAGGTACTACCACCCAGGGAGGTACTACCACCCAGGGAGGTACTACCACCCAGGGAGGTACTACCACCCAGGGAGGTACAACCACCCAGGGAGGTACTACCGTCCTACCAAATAAGTGTAAAAGATAAGCCTGTAATTGTTATGCATGATGGTAGGATTGCTGGTCTCTTTTTCTGTCTCATAAACATGCAAGGTTTCAGGTATGTCTTGTTACTTCTACTTACACTTAGGTCACACTACACATTCATGTACAAGCATATATATACTAACCCCTCTGGGGTTTTCTTCTATTTTTCTTCCTAATTCTTGTTCTTGTTAATTTCTGCTTATCTCGATGGGGAAGTGGAACAGAATTCTTCCTCCGTAAGCTATGCGTGTCGTAAGAAGCGACTAAATGCCGGGAGCAATGGGCTAGTAACCCCTTCTCCTGTACAAATTACTAAAAACAAGATAAGGAAAAACTTCATAAAATTGGGATGTTTGAATGTGCGTGGATGTAGTGCGGATGATAAGAAAGAGATGATTGCTAATGTTATGAATGAAAAGAAGTTGGATGTCCTGGCCCTAAGTGAAACAAAGCTGAAGGGGGTAGGCGAGTTTCAGTGGGGAGAAATAAATGGGATTAAGTCAGGAGTATCTGAGAGAGTTAGAGCTAAGGAAGGGGTAGCAATAATGTTGAAGGATCAGTTATGGAGATAGAAGAGAGAACATAAATGAATAAATTAAAGGATTATTTGGATTAAAATAAGGGTCGGATGTGAAAAGTGGGTCATAATAAGCGTGTATGCACCTGGAGAAGAGGGGAGTGTAGAGGAGAGAGAGAGATTTTGGGAGATGTTAAGCGAGTGTGTAGGAACTTTTGAGCCAAGTGAGAGAGTAATCGTGATAGGGGACCTAAATGCTAAAGTAGGAGAAGCGTATAGAGAGGGTGTGGTAGGTAAGTTTGGGGTGCCAGGTGTAAATGATAATGGGGAGCATTTGATTGAACTTTGTATAGAAAGGGGTTTGGTAATAGGTAACACATATTTAAAAAAAAAAAGAGGATAAATAAGTATACAAGATATGATGTAGGGCGAAATGACAGTAGTTTGTTGGACTACATATTGGTAGATAAAAGACTGTTGAGTAGACTTCAGGATGTACATGTTTATAGATGGGCCACAGATATATCAGATCACTTTTTAGTTGTATCTACAGTGAAAGTAAAAGGTAGATGGGATACAAGGAGAATGGAAACAGCAAGTAAGAGAGAAGTGAAAATTTATAAACTAAAGGAGGCGGTTAGAGTAAGATATAAACAACTGTTGGAGAACGGATGGGCTAGTGAGAGTATAGGCAGTGGGGTAGAAGAGGTATGGGGTAAGTTTAAGAATATAGTGCTAGAGTGTTTAGCAGAAGTTTGTGGTTATAGGAAGGTGGGTGTGGGAGGGAAGAAGAGTGATTGGTGGAATGATGAAGTAAAGAGAATAGAAAGAGATAAAAAGTTAGCATATGAGAGGTTTTTACAAGGTAGAAGTGATGTAAGGAGGGAGGAGTATATGGAGAGAAAAAGAGAGGTTAAGAAAGTGGTGAAGCAATGTAAAAAGAGAGCAAATGAGAGAGTGGGTGAGATGTTATCAACAAATTTTGTTGAAAATAAGGAAAAGTTTTGGAGAGAGATTAATAAGTTGAGAAAGCCTAGGGAAAGAATGGATTTGACAGTTAAAAATAGGAGAGGAGAGTTATTAAATGGAGAGTTAGAGGTATCGGGAAGATGGAGGGAATATTTTGAGTAATTGTTAAATGATGATGAAGACAGGGAAGCTGTGATTTCGTGTATAGGGCAAGGAGGAATAACATTTTATAGGAGTGTGGAAGAACGAGTTGTGAGTGTGGGGGAAGTTCGTGAGGCAGTGAGTAGAATGAAAGGGGGTAAGGCAGCTGGGATTGATGGGATAAAGATAGAAATGTTAAAGGCAGGTGGGGATATAGTTTAAGAGTGGTTAGTGTTTTTATTTAATAAATGTATGGAAGAGGGTAAGGTACCTAGGGATTGGCAGAGAGCATGCATAGTTCCTTTGTATAAAGGCAAAGGGGACAAAAGAGAGTGTAAAAATTATAGGGGAATAAGTCTGTGGAGTATACCTGGTAAAGTGTATGGTAGAGTTATTATTGAAAGAATTAGGAGTAAGACAGAGAGCAGGATAGCAGATGAACAAGGAGGCTTTAGGAAGGGTAGGGGGGTGTAGACCAAGTGTTTGCAGTGAAACATATAGGTGCACGATATTTAGATAAGGGTAAAGAGGTGTTTGTGGCATTTATGGATTTGGAAAAGGCATATGATAGGGTGGATAGGGGGCAATGTGGCAGATGTTGCAAATGTATGGAATAGGAGGTAAGTTATTGAAAGCGGTGAAAAGTTTTTACGAGGATAGTGAGGCTCAGGTTAGAGTATGTAGGCGAGAGGGAGATTATTTCCCAGTAAAAGTAGGCCTTAGACAGGGATGTGTGATGTCACTGTGGTTGTTAAATATATTTATAGATGGGGTTGTGAGAGAAGTGAATGCTCGGGTGTTGGCAAGAGGTGTGGGGTTAAAAGATAAAGAATCTAACACAAAGTGGGAGTTGTCACAGTTGGTCTTTGCTGATGACACTGTGCTTTTGGGGTATTTTGAAGAGAAGTTGCAGAGGTTGGTGGACGAGTTTGGTAGGGTATGTAAAAGAAGGAAATTAAAAGTGAATATTGGAAAGAGTAAGGTAATGAGGATAACAACAAAATTAGATAACGGAAGATTGGATATCAGATTGTAGGGAGAGTATGGAGGAGGTGAATGTATTCAGATATTTGGGAGTGGATGTGTCAGCAGATGGGTATATGAATGATGAGGTGAATCATAGAATTAACGAGGGAAAAAATGTGAGTGGTGCACTGAGGAGCTTGTGGAGACAGAGAACGTTATCCATGAAGGTAAAGAGGGGAATGTATGAGAGTATAGTTATACCAACACTCTTGTATGGGTGTGAGACATGGGTTGTGAATGTTGCAACGAGGAGAAGGCTGGAGGCAGTGGAGATGTCATGTCTGAGGGCAATGTGTGGTGTGAATATAATGCAGAGAATCCGTAGTTTGGAGATCAGGAGGAGTGTGGGATTGCCAAATTATTATCCAGAGAGCTGAGGACGGTTATTGAGATGGTTTGGACATACAGAGTGGATGGAACAAAATAGAATGACTTCGAGTGTATAAATCTGTAGTGGAGGGAAAGCGGGGTAGGGGTCGGCCTAGAAAAGGTTGGAGGGAGAGGGTAAAGGAGGTTTTGTGTGCGAGGAGCTTGGACTTCCAGCAAGCGTGCGTGAGGTGTTAGATAGGAGCGAATGGAGACAAATGGCTTTTAGGACTTGACGTGTTGTTGGAGTGTGAGCAAGGTAACATTTATGAAGGGTTTCAGGAAACCGGCAGTCCGGACTTGATTCCTGGAGATGGGAAGTACAGTGCCGGCACTCTGAAGGAGGGGTGTTAATGTTGCAGTTTTGTAGCTGTAGTTTAAGCACCCTCTGGCAAGACAGTGATGGAGTGAATGATGATGAAAGTTTTTCTTTGTCAGGCCACCCTGCCTTGGTGGAAACGGCCTATGTGGTAATAAAATTAATTTTTGTATCTTCCGTAGCATATTCATATAGTTTTTCCCTTCTGCTTAGTAGTAATGAACTATTTACATGTTTATCTCCGGTTACAATCGTAATGAGTTGCTTATGTGGACATGAATTAAGCCAAAAAATATTACAATGTAGTTTACGTGAGGTTTTGAATTATTTATATTACCTTATATATATTTTAGAAAGGTGTGGCTGAATTTAGACAAGTTTAAGTGGTTGTTAGCTGTTTACAATAGGCACTGCCAGAGAGTTTCCAGACTGGCTGGTAATAGATCTCTGTGGATAAAATTCTTTGATATTTGTTAAATTATTGGTAACAGTTTGCATTTTGTTCCTATTTTACAGTTTCCTAAACTCTAGCTAAATACAATCAGCCTCTCCATTTCTTTCTTGAACACTTTCCATAACTCTCTAATAACTTCATAATAGATTTGATATACATGAGTTTGGAGACCACGGTACGGGAGGGGATTGAACTCGCGGCAAGTGAGTTGTAAAACTCCAGGCCAGTGCGTAACCCACTGGACCAGCTGGCTACAATAAGACTCATCCAACTAGGTATATTTATACACCACAGGGAAGTTAGTATGGGTCCCACTGTGGGTCCCACTCTAAGTCACAGTGGTGGCCCATGCTAACCTCCTATGGTGTATAAATATCCAGTTGGGTGAATATTATTGTAGCCAGCTGGCCAGTGGTCTACACTGGCCTGAGTCACGACTCACTCGCCATGGGTTCTAACCCCACCCGTACCCTGGTTTGTTTGCAATCGTGTCATTACGATTTCATGAGTCATGAGTTTGCAGAGGCGCATCCAGTATGTTGACTAGTTACTAGGCTTTTGCTCTACTAGTATTTTTCCTCTTTCCTCTGATGGTTTTCACTAATATATATACAAGAACACTTGTCAGTGATACTGACATATAAATATTGGCACAGTGTGTGCCATCATCCACAAGTGTGCCAGTTGACTGACTTGTAGATGTACATCGGTGCTGTGCGCTGCTGGAAAGGTATTGCATTATTATACGTCCCTCTACCTCAGTTCACGCGTAAAAGTGGTGAAGTGCAGAGCATCAGAGTGCAGCATCAGAGTGCACCATCAGAGTGCAGCATCAGAGTGCACCATCAGAGTGCAGCATCAGAGTGCACCATCAGAGTGCAGCATCAAGTGCAGCATCAGAGTGCACCATCAGAGTGCAGCATCAGAGTGCACCATCAGACTGCACCATCAGAGTGCAGCATCAGAGTGCACCATCAGAGTGCAGCATCAGAGTGCAGCATCAGAGTGCACCATCAGAGTGCAGCATCAGAGTGCACCATCAGAGTGCAGCATCAGAGTGCACCATCAGAGTGCAGCATCAAAGTGCAGCATCAGAGTGCACCATCAGAGTGCAGCATCAAAGTGCAGCATCAGAGTGCACCATCAGAGTGCAGCATCAGAGTGCACCATCAGAGTGCACCATCAGAGTGCAGCATCAGAGTGCAGCATCAGAGTGCACCATCAGAGTGCACCATCAGAGTGCACCATCAGAGTGCAGCATCAGAGTGCACCATCAGAGTGCAGCATCAGAGTGCACCATCAGAGTGCACATCAGAGTGCAGCATCAAAGTGCAGCATCAGAGTGCACCATCAGAGTGCAGCATCAGAGTGCACCATCAGAGTGCACCATCAGAGTGCACCATCAGAGTGCAGCATCAGAGTGCACCATCAGAGTGCACCATCAGAGTGCACCATCAGAGTGCACCATCAGAGTGCAGCATCAGAGTGCAGCATCAGAGTGCAGCATCAGAGTGCACCATCAGAGTGCACCATCAGAGTGCACCATCAGAGTGCAGCATCAGAGTGCACCATAAGTTTATAATGCCGCTAAATATTAATTAACTTTTGAAGAGATGAAGTGAATCAGAGTTATCATTCACAAGTTATCACATGGACACTAGTATCCCAATTTATTAAATAAAAAAAAATAAAAAATTAGGACATTCAAAGCCTAAAACCAATTCAAAACTTCCGCTTGGAAATACAAACTTTGAAGACAAACTGATGAAGCATTGTCTTGTTATCTGAGAGAGACCAATATCCTAAAATACACCAGCACATCAAGTTTGAAGCCACTCCTGATTTTCATTACTAAGTTATCAAAGTTAAAGTTTTAAGGCAATCGAAGAGGCATTCAGAAATTAGTTTAGGAAAACCAGGACTTCAATTTCTTAGATTTAAAAAAAAGCAAATTGAGATCAAGAGACCAAATTCAATCCAAACTTTGTTCTAAGAGAGGTTTACCAGCGAAGGTTTACCAGCGAAGGTTTACCAGCGAAGGTTTACCAGCGAAGGTTTACCAGCGAAGGTTTACCAGCGAAGGTTTACCAGCGAAGGTTTACCAACGAAGGTTTACCAGTAGGTTTACCAGGAAGGTTTACCGAGAAGGGTTTCCAGCGAAGGTTTACCAACGAAGGTTTACCAGCGAAGGTTTACCAACGAAGGTTTACCAGCGAAGGTTTACCAGCGAAGGTTTACCAGCGTTTAAGGTTTAAATGTACATATCAGTAAATAATTAGGTAAATTTTATTAAATCTTTGAGTACATAATGTACAATTTTTTAAGATCTTTGGGACACGTTATGTGCACATAAGGTACATTATGTAGGTTTAACCGGATAAGTAACAACGTCAAAAACTTATATATTTGTGCCGGAAGAAGCGTTCTATGTTCTTCACAGAAAACAATTTGATTATAAAACTGTCACATTAATAACTTACACAGCCTATGTTCAACGAAGCCGACCAGAGGAGGCATTCCCCAATTTTGGACGGAACCCAAAAAAGTGGCCTAACGGCCTAAAAACATGATTGTTTCATCTGTTTCGTAAGACAAATCAGTTAAACAGATACCCTTTCTCTGAACTTATTTTAATCAGTGTAAAGCACTAAACCAAGGGTTATATAATGCCTGTGGCAGGAACATTCAGACTTGATGCATGGAAGAATGAGTCCAGTACCTTGGAAACCTCTCACCAGCACCAAGGAAAATAACTCACCGGTGGCTAGTTTATTGTGAATCCCACACCATCCAGTGGATGGCGGCGCATGGATACACAAAAAGCCTCGAACTAGGCCTCAAAGGGTAACACAATAATGTAAAATAATACTGTACTTTTTGAGGTTCAAAGAGACAAAAAGCGCCTACGCTCGCTCCTTAAATAACGTTTTTCAGGTGGCGACAAGACCGGGAACGACCTGCGTAACGGTTGACAGGTCATCAGACATGCACATGTCCCGGCTCTTGACAGGTCTCCAAATGCATATCCTTGACTGTTAACAGGTCTCCAGACATGCATAGTCCTGTGACTGTTAAAGGTCATCCAACATGTACATAGTCCTGTGACTGTTAACAGGTCATCAGACATGTACATAGTCCTGTGACGTTAAAGGTCATCCAGACATGTACATATCCTGTGACTGTTGACATGTCATCCAGACATGTACATAGTCCGTGACTGTTAACAGGTCATCCAGACATGACTAGCCCCGTGACTGTTAACAGGTCATCCAACATGAATAGTCCGTGACTCTTGACAGGTCATCCAGACATGTACATAGTCCGGACTGTTAACAGGTCATCCGAAGCATAGTCCTGTGACTGTTAACAGGTCATCCAACATGTACATATTCTGGACTGTTGAAGGTCATCCAACATGTACATAGTCATGTGACTGTTGACAGGTCATCCAGACATGTACATAGTCATGTGACTGTTGACGGGTCATCCAGACATGCACATAGTCCTGAGACTGTTGACAGGTCATCCAGACATGTACATAGTCCTGACACTGTTGACAGGTCATCCAGACATGCACATAGTCCTGTGACTGTTAACAGGTCATCCAGACATGCACATAGTCCTGTGACTGTTGACAGGTCATCCAGACATGTACATAGTCCTGTGACTCTTGACAGGTCATCCAGACATGCACATAGACCTGTGACTCTTGACAGGGTCATCCAGACATGCACATAGACCTGTGACTCTTGACAGGTCATCCAGACATGTACATAGTCCTGTGACTCTTGACAGGTCATCCAGACATGCACATAGACCTGTGACTCTTGACAGGTCATCCAGACATGTACATAGTCCTGTGACTCTTGACAGGTCATCCAGACATGCACATAGTCCTGTGACTCTTGACAGGTCATCCAGACATGCACATAGTCCTGTGACTTGACAGGTCATCCAGACATGCAAATAGACCTGTGACTCTTGACAGGTCATCCAGACATGCACATAGACCTGTGACTCTTGACAGGTCATCAGACGGTCTCGACTTAACGAAAATTTGGGAGAGAGAAAAAAAAAAAAATCTAGAAAGTTGAGAAAGTAGGAAAGTTTTTCATAGTTATATTTTTCATTTTCTTTTCTCACTTATATTATATTTAAAATATCCTTCAATCATCTGATTATTATTATTATAATCAAAAGAAGCGCTAAACCACAAGGGTTATACAGCTTCAATCCTCTGAGAGAACATATTTGATTTCGATTTTTTAAGAAAATCCATACACACAAACCCGCCCTATAAAAAGGGGCTTACGACGACGTTTCGGCCCGACTTGGACCATTTACAGTCACAAGTCGGGCGAAACGTCGTCGTAACTCCTCTTATATGTGCGGGTATGTGTGAATTGTTCCAGTCACGGTATTGTGCCTTTTTGTTATTTAAGAAAATCCAGTTTGACGAAATTGGCTAAAAAAAAATCAGAAATCAATACAAAATCATTTTTAATTATGATACACAAGCGTTTAGAGTTTTAAGCCGATCAGAAGAGGCATTCACTGGTTATTGCGTCGGGAAACAATTGATTTAATAAAGCTGGAAAATTGAAACTTACACAGAGTGACAAACTTTCCTTTAATAAAGCCCACCATTGTGAAAGTTTGAAGCCCATCAGAAAAATCATTCTTCAGCAATTGATCAGATTCCAATCTTTACAAGTTTCTTTTTTTTTTTTTTTAGTTTCAGTAATATTTCAAATTTTCAGCGACTGAGACTAACTTTAGCAGCATCGACCTTTTTGCAGACTACGTCGTCGTCGTCAAGACGACCCAGTCGTATAATACTGAAAACTACTGAACATCACCATTGCTTCGATAATATTGCCAAATCTTGACCTATGACCAAATAACAGCAAGAAACTTACATTTCAGGAAACCAAACTAGTGGTGAAAGTTTGAAGCATCAGAAGAGTCATTCTCTAGTTATAGCACGGGGTCTAGCTATTCCCATTTATTGTTTGACTATTTTGCTACATCAAAAATTTCCATCATACAAAAAAAACTTAATATTTACTATCCTGGCTATAAAAAAAACATCAGAAAGTACGTAGGCGAAACATCAAGTAAACTTGAAGTTAGACTTCCAGAACACCAAAACACCTGCAGACGGGGCGGTCAAATAACACCTGGGTACAACATCGACCAGCAAAGGGTTAATGACGATAAACTAATAAGTCCTGAAAACGATTTTGCGCAGACGCAGGTACCTTGAAGCAGCAACAAAGACAGCAACGCCCAACACCACACCACAGAAGGCAGACGCAAGTACCTGGAAGAGGCAACAATGACAGCAACGATAAATACCATACCACAGAATGCAGATGCAGGTACCTGGAAGCAGCAACAACGACAACAACGACCAACATCACACAAGAAAGCAGACACCTTAAGATTATCCATAACCTTGACCTAACGACTGCTACACAAAAAAAACACTGCCAGTGGGTAACCCCACTACACCATCAACACTTAGGAAGTCTAACCACTTACTGGTCAGACAGGGCCGCGGGGGCGTTCACCCCCGAAACCCTCTCCATAAGAACATAAGAAAAGGAGGAACACTGCAGCAGGCCTGTTGGCCCTACTAGGCAGGTCCTTCACAATCCATCCAACTAACAAAATACCCAAGAAATAAGCTTTGATAATTCTATTTACTCATGTGCAAGTCACTCAAATCCAACCCCTCTCACTCATGAATTTATCCAACCTAAATTTGAAACTACCCAAGGCCCTAGCTTCAAAAACCCCTACTAGACAGACTGTTCCACTCATCAACTACCCTATTTCCAAACCAATACTTTCCTATATCCTTTCTAAATCTAAACTTATCTAACTTGAATCCTTTATTGCGGGGTCTCTCTTGGTGAGATATTCTCAAGACCTTAATTATATCCCCTTTGTTAATACCCATTTTCCACTTGTATACCTCGATCATGTCTCCCCTCATTCTTCGTCTTACAAGTGAATGTAATTTAAGGGTTTCAATCTATCTTATACGGAAGATTTCTAATGCTATGTATTAATTTAGTCATTCTGCGTAATCTAGGTGAGGCCTTACTAATGATGTATAAAGCTGTAATATAACCGCTGGACTTCTGTTTCTTACACTTCTTGATATAAATCCCAGTAATCTATTTGCCTTATTACGTACGCTTATGTCCTTTTCAAATCTGAATGGCTAAGTTCTACATTATTTAACTTATAATGCTTGGGTTATGGACACTCCTAGCTTCAGAACCTTGCATTTATCCACATTGAACTGCATCTGCCACTTTTCTGACCATAAATTAAGTTTGTCTAAATCCTCCTGAAGTTCCATGACATCTACTTTTGGGAATCAATTATCCTACCTATTTTCGTGTCGTCGGCGAATTTGCTCATATCACTAGTAATTCCTCGTCAAGGTCATTGATATATCATAAACAACAACGGGCCTAAGACTGACCCCTGTGGAACGCCACTTTTACAGATCCCAATTCCGATTTAACCCCATTAATGCACACTATCTGCTTCCTGTTCGTGAGCCATGACTCGATCCATGACAACACTTTTCCCCCAATGCCATGAGCGTATAGTAAACCTTAAGGAGCTAGTCTCTTGCGCCCCTGATGTCTCCTTTGTTTGCTGGCCTGATCCATTGTCTTTATTTATAACTTTATGATGAATGTCTTTTATACATTTACTGTTTCAGCCCTAGTGTTGCAAACTGACTGTTTCCCACACACACCCATACCTCTATCTTCTATCAGTTTAAAACCCTAGACATGTCAGCAATGGACCTCTCGATCGGTTGGCAAGTGCTTCCACCCCTGCCTCAGAGAGATGTCCCATCTCTTACTATCGTGTTTGTCATAAAAATTGTCCCAGTTGTCAATGAATGGGATTGCAAGTTCAGGTTTTTTCACCAGCAATTTACACAATTCCTAGACAACCCTTCATTTTCCCCCTCCCCTAGGCAAGATCTACATATGAATGGGACCCCTCCCTGGGCTTAATTATATCTATAGCTGACCTGTCATGTGCAGCTCTTCTCCAACCCTTCCCAATATCATTTCCACCAGCACTGAGACAGATAATGGGCTTGTTTTTCCTGACATGATATTATCCAACCTGTTGAATATGTCACCAACACCAGCTCCAGGGGAAACACACCCCTCTCTCACCTTTTATTCCCGTTACAGAAAGCATGGTCCCTATATCTAACCTGTGGTCAAACCACAAGAATTCCTTCCTTATTAGCAGGGAATAGTACCTTTACCTTCACTGACCACTGGATCACCATCTGAAGAACGAGAAACGATTTCCCCCTTCAAATCTTCTCTCTTAACTTTCCTTATTTTGATGTTCCTGCCATTCTGGGAACCCCCCGCCACTTGGCAGGTGCTGCACCTCACCCTGGGGCAATCCATTTGACACCCCTCCATTATGGTAGCACTCACAGGATTTCCCCCGCAGGGTGGCACCACAGGATGCTCACTGCAGGATGGCACCCCCAGGATGCTCACTGCAGTGGCACTCCCGGATCTCCTCGGGGCCCCAGGATGCTCACTGCAGGGTAGCACTCACAGGGGGCTCACTGCAGGGGGCCACCACGGATGCTCACTGCAGGGTGCCCCCCCGGATGCTCACCCGGGGGGCACTCACAGGATGACTGAAGGTGGCACTCGGGGGGCTCATGAAGGGGGACTCACAGGATGCTCACTGCAGGGTGGCACTCCAGGATGCTCACTGCAGGGTGGCACTCCAAGGGTACTCACTTCAGGGTAGCACTCACAGGATGCTCACTGCAGGGTGCACTCCAGGATGCTCCTGCAGGGTAGCACTCACAGGATGCTGACTCGGGTGGTACAGGGTACTCCTGCAGGGTGGGACTCACAGGATCTCACTTCAGGGAGCACTCACAGGATGCTCACTGCAGGGTAGCACTCCCGGATGCTCCTGCAGGGGGCACTCCGGATCTCACTGCAGGGGCACCACAGGATGTCCTGGGGTGCCTCCGGATCTCCTGCAGGGTAGCACTCACAGGATTCACTGCGGGGAGCACCCAGGATGCTCACGAGGTGCACTCACGGATGCTCACTGCAGGGTGGGACTACAGGATCTCACTGCAGGTGGCACTACAGAAACTCACTGAGGTGGGATTTACAGGATCTCACTCAGGTGGCACTCACAGGATCTCACTGCAGGGTAGCACTCACAGGATGCTCACTGCAGGGTAGCACTCACAGGATACTCCTGCAGGGTGCACTCGGTCTCACTGCAGGGTGGCACTCGGGATACTCACTGCAGGTGGCCCAAAGGATGTTTCTGCAGGTAGCACTCACAGGATACTCACTGCAGGTAGCACTCGGGACCCCTCACTGCAAAAGCCCCGGGATACCCCTGCAGGGGGGCACTCACAGGACACTCACTGCAGGGTAGCACTCACAGGATGCTCCTGGGGGGAAATACAGGATGCTCACTGCGGGGTGCACTCGGATACTCCTGCAGGGTGGCACTCAAGGACACTCACTGCAGGGTGCACCCGGATGCCACTGCAGGGTGCCCCCCCGGATGCCACTGCAGGGGGGCACCCGGATACTCACTGCAGGGTAGCACTCACACCATCCCTGGGGGTAGCACTCACAGGATGCTCACTGCGGGTCACTCACGGGTGCTCAATGGGGGTAGCACTCAAGGATGCCCCTGCAGGGTAGCACTCACAGGATGCCCTGCGGGGTGCCCCCGTTCTCCTGCAGGGTATCACAAAAGGATGCTCACGGGGTAGCACTCACAGGATGCTCACTGCAGGGTAGCACTAGCAGAATTCTCAGCAATATGCAATTCCTGGAAATCAACGTAATAATTCCCTCGGTGGAATTCACTTCAGAACACCCGAGCCTCGACTGACATGTCCACCAGCTGGGCATGAGGGAGGGGAGAGAGAGAAAAGAGAGAGAGAGAGAGAGAGGGGAGAAGGGGAGAAAAAGGGGGGACAAAGACAGGAAAATGAGACAGACAGACAGACAGAGACCAACAACATCAACGAAATGAAGTCAGTTGATCAAATAAAATTCCTGGCACTCAGATGGCTTCACTTAGTATTCCCTATCTGTATATCTCGTAGCAATAAAAAGGCTTTCAATGAGCTGATGATGGTAACTGCTCTTAGCTTGTAAATAAAGTTAGGAACCCTTAACGAAACCTTGTAAAATCCTGTGTAAAAGAGAGAGAGAGAGAGTGGGAAAGAGAAAGAGTTTTTTCTTACTTGTTGCACCTATCATCAGGAAGTAGAACGAAATAGGCAAGAACCCGAACATTTAATTTTAAACGATTTTTTTTTTTTTGGGGGCAGGAGAACCTTCCTGCAGGTTTCAATAATTAAACCAAAAAAAAAATTTCCCGAAATAAAAAAAAAAGAGTCAAAATGGCCGACAAACAATTTCAGTATATATATATATAAAATATATATATATATATATATATATTATTATAAATTATTAAATTAATTAAATATTAAATTAATTCTAATTTCCTTTCTTA